>JADRCD010224128.1:0-20852 GCA_019843815.1 Montemys delectorum | reverse complement strand
GTGGGAAGGAAGAGAGGGGAAGGATAAACATGTCACTTTAAAACATTTATGATCTTTCTGTTTTAGCTGGGGTCTTTTTTTTTTTCTTGCAAAATCTAAATATTGTGGTAGAGGAATTACCTAGAAAATATATATAATACAATGTTTAACAATAGCAACAACAGAAAAGCAGATGGTAAATTCTCACACTCTGAGTTAGTTGTTCTAAACTGTGAACTTAAGTCTCAATGGGATCGCACTCAGAAGAAAACTTCTTGTGCAGAATGCAATGGTTAGCGATTGCCACATCACACACGGTGCCCAGATTTAGAGCTTAAAACAACACACTCTGTGCTTTGTAGACTGGGTGCAGGGGCAAGGTCTCATATGCAGTGTAGACTGGATGCAGAGGTAGGGTATGCAGAGTAGATGAGAAGCCGGGCAGGGTCTCCCACCCTCTCTGGTAGTCACTGAGTCCTCTGCAGTCTGAAGTCAGTTCATAGCTTCACCCAAGCCAAAGAATGAAACATGGCACGGCTTCATGCAAAAGCCAGGTTAGCAAGGCTAAGTCACTGGGATTGGATTGCATCTCCTGTATGGTCCTTAAATCAGTCACCTCTGGCTTCTTTGTATGGAAACTCGGGGCAGAGAAAAAGTGTGGCCTTCCTAAGGCTTGCATCTAAAACTTACACAATTCTATGTGTCCACGTCTGTATTAGTTCAGACACTAGAGTCAGCACGCCTTCACTGACACAGGGGTCTACACCTGCCTGGAGTCTGGTCAGCAGGGCCTACTGGACAAATCATTACCTAGACACACCATCTATATTTCTCTTCGTTATTTCAGTAATACAATAATGTAAAACTTTCATTGCCACAAATCCCATACCTTAGTGACAGTCGGTGCTGGTTTTGAAATAACTCGGTCTCTGATCTCTGCTGCCTTGTTTGGGATATGGAGCTCTTTCGGTTCAAGGATGTTGCTTAATTATAGTTCTTACACCAAATTCATGTTTAGGATAGGTGTGGTACCAGCTTTACTAGTTTACAGAGCCTCCACCCAGGCACTGTTTAACAGGCCCTACTTCTTCCCTGGTGCTTATGGACAGTAACAAGCAGCATGTGTAGAGTGAAAAGAGCCCATCTCTACTAACGCAGTTCTCAAACAAAACTCTCCCAAAGTTAGAAGGAAAGACACATATTTTAATCTATTGAAATTTTAGGAATTTATTCTGTTAGGCACCTTGTTCAAGCCATAATTACAGGCTCATCCTTGACATTAGTGAGTATAAGAATTAATCAGAAAGATCTGAGATGACTCTTAAAATATTAGCACAAACATCTTTGAGTCAGATCTGCTCTTGTAAAACTTATCAATTTAACAGCCAAGTTGGGCAAGTGTTCTCTAAATAAAATTGGACTAATAACCCCATAGCACGTGGCCTTAGTGCCCCAAAGCACACTGCACCCACAGTTTGCCATGGTCGAGACAACAGTAGAAAGTTATGGGTGCCCCACTTTCCTCAGTCTTCCTAACAACCATTTAAGTGGTTGCCTTGTCTGTACCCAGAGTCAGAAGCCCTAAGGTATAACTTTGACTTCGGGAGCCCATACAGATAGCTGAAAACATTATCACACAACTTCAGGTCCATCCATTTACTCCACACAGCATACAAATCTATCTCAAGAGGATGAAGGACACAGTCAAGAAACAATACTAGAAAAAGTTCCCATCACAAATGAAGCCTCGGAAGCTGGGCAGAGAGCTTGCAGGAGAGCCCCACCCTGCATGGAGGACTGCCTGCCCTGGGCAGAGAGCTTTCAAGAGAGCCTCGGCCCTGCATGGAGGACTGCCAGAGCTTGAGCCACAGGTGGCCTGTCCTTAATCCCAACTCTCCTGGGACAAAATAGGAAATGGAGGCAGGGGAATCCTTACAATCTCACAGACAAGATAGCCTGGCACAAGCAGCTGAGCCCATAGTAGAAGGCAAAGAGATACAAGACTATCTTCACACACACACACACACACACACACACACACACACACACACACACACCATACATGCACACACACACAACTTTATAAAGGAAAAGAAATGAAGCACTGGGTTTCTCCCCCTTTTCACCATGAAATGTTAAGAATTAAAAAGGTTAATATAAAGTAGTCATTCAAATGATTCTGTGACAACTAGAGAGACGGCTCAGTGGTTAAGGCTCAGTTGCCGAGGACTCAAGTTCAGTTCCCAGCACCCACACTGGGCAACTCAAAACCACAGTCACATATAACATGCACATACCCATACACAGGCACACATGCAACTAAAATAATTACATACAACTATTTAAGAATAACTTTTTAATTTTTTAAAATCATTCTGCAATCATGAAAGTGGCCATTAATTGAATGTCTTCCTAAGTTACTATCATTCCAGGTAATAAACCTAAATTATCAATAAATATTCTTTAAAGATGTTATTACAAAATGTTTTGTTGTTTTTTTTTTTTGTTTTGTTTTATTCATTTGGTAGGTTAGGTTTTTTTTGGTTTTTGGTTTTTGGTTTGCTTTGGATTTTTTTCTAACATATAAAGAGATGATTATTTATGTGATTCATCCAAGATTAGGGATCCAACCCTGGTCTTCCTGATGTCAAGTCAAGTATAGTTTACTGCAAGGCACAATGCAACTCCAATAGGGATTCTCTGAAGAGGAACCAAGTTGATATCGACAGCTGTCTATAGTTATTATTTATTTATTTATTTTGTTTGTTTTGTTTTGTTTTTTGAGAAAGGGTTCTTCTGTGTAGTCCTGGCTGTCCTGGAACTCACTTTGTAGCACTGGCTGGCCTCATATTTACAGAGATCCACATGCCTCTGCCTCTGCCTCTGCCTCTGCCTCTGCCTCTGCCTCTCTGCCCTCCACCTCAGCTTCTAAACGTTGGGATTAAAGGCATGTACCACCACTGCCCAGCTATGGTTGCCTATTCTAGACTAGCAATGAATCTGAAAACCTTACCTGTTTTTTTTTTTTTTTTTTCGTTTGGTTTGGTTTGGTTTGGTTTGGTTTGGTTTGGTTTGGTTTGGTTTGGTTTGGTTTGGTTTGGTTTTTCGAGACAGGGTTTCTCTGTGTCTCCCTGGCTGTCCTGGAACTCACTCTGTAGACCAGGCTGCCCTCAAACTCAGAAATCTGCCTGCCTCTGCCTCCCAAGTGCTGGGATTAAAGGCATGGGCCACCACTGCCCAGGTATTGGTTTCTTATGTACATATAAATTATCTCAGTTTTAGAAATTACCTACATATCAAACAATATTTTCAAGATCTTTTTTTAATTTGAGAGAGAGTATGCATGAAGTGGAAACTTGTGGATTCTTTGAAAAGTCAGTTGTGTTGGATGGTGGTTTTCAGCTAAAACAAGAACATGGAAGGACACGTGATAAAAGATTCTTCACTGTGACGGTTTGTACGTGCTCGGCCCAGGGAGTGGCACTATTAGAAGGTGTGGCCCTGTTGTAGTAGGTGTGTCACTGTGGGCGTAGGCTTTAAGACAAACCCTCATCCTAGCTGCCTGGAAGCCTGAAAGCTAGCAGCTTTCAGATGAAGATGTAGAACTCTCAGCTCCTCCTGTGCCATGTCTGCCTGGATTCTGCCACATTCCTGCCTTGATGGTAAAGGACTGAACCCCTAAACCTGTAAGCCAGCCCCAATTAAGTGTCGTCCTTATAAGAGTTGGCTTGGTCATGGTGTCCGTTCACAGCAGTAGAATCGTAACTAAGTCATTCGCTAAGGACACCATGTATTGGTCCACCTTGCATTGCTTAGTTGAGCTCCAACTGTGGGGACTCCATAGAGAGAAATGCACCAAAAAACTTCCAGTGGCTTCTTGCAGACTCAGGCCAGTTTGCAGTGTCAGAGGGTCCTCTGCAGAACAGCAAACGCCCTAACCACTGAGCCATCTCTCAGCATTCCCTCAGGCAATTTATAAGCAGGCTATGGAAGTATTTTCTATACGATACCTCACGGTCATCAATACTGCCTGATTGTTGCAGGAACTTTAATGAGAAGACATTGGATGGTGTGTTAACTCTATCATTCCCACCAGAAGAAGCGATGCTAACTTAGACTACTTGATAAACGCTCGTGATTGTTACAAACACCTCAGCTGAAGGGACCCAGAGAATCGACACATCTGCTAAATTCATACAAAAAACTGTTTCAGACCTAAAGGTTTATAACCCCTAACTGCAGAAGTGTTTTATAAATATTTCTGAGTTCATACACCAGGGGTTTATCTGCAGCATGTCACCTCTTTATCGTTATTTGAGACCTTTATCTTTATTTGATTAGAACTCTTAAATCCATTTACCATTCGTGGACTCCTGAATTCTCATCTCATAGTTAAATGCTGTAACTTCTTATGAGGTTTACATAAGATCTTAAATGCTTTTCAATACAGTCTATGTGTTGTGTTGAGTCTGAAGAGTGTGTCCACGGGATAAGCTCATGAGAGACTGCATCCCAAACTGCTAAAGCATGGGGGAAGAAGTAACTCCACCAGCGCCAGTGGATTTCCCAGTCAGGAATTTCATTGCCTAAAATGTTTGAGGAAGTCTACTCCTTGTTGCTCAGCTAATTAATAGACCTAAAGAGTGATACTTGCTGTGCCCAGGGCAGAGCTGGGGCTCAGCTAGAGCTCCTGGGTCATCTTCCTTCTGTAGTCCCCTAAAAGTTATTTTAGGGGAGTCCATTACTTGCTAGATTTTGTTTTAGTTTGTCTCAGCTTGCTTCATTCGGTACATTCCAAATCCTCTCTTGATAATAGCTGTATTCCCGGCTGCCTTCTTTTGGCAATAGCTGACCTGGCTGTGAGCCCAAAACATGGTAAATTACAAATTACTACCAGATGAAGCCATGGGTTTTACAAAGAGCACTTCCTCCAGGCCCAGAATGCTGTGAGGCTAGGTGACATCACAGGAGTGATTAAGATTCGTGTGTGTGTGTGTGTGTGTGTGTGTGTGTGTGTGTGTGTATGTGTGTGAGAGAGAGAGAGAATGCTTTTGAGTATGTGTGACTGTGTGAGAGAGAGAATGCTTGTGTGTATGTGTGTGTAAGTGTATATGTGTGTGTATGTGTGTGTGCTTGTGTGTATGTGCATGTGTGTGTGAGAGAGAATGCTTTTGAGTGTGTATGTGACTGTGTGTGAGAGAGAATGCTTGTGTGTATGTGTATGTTCGTGTGTGTGTGTGTGCATGTGTGTGTGAGACAGAGAATGCGTGTGAGTGTATGTATGTGTGTGTGAGTGTGTGTGTATACATGTGTGCGTGTGTATGAAAGAGAGAATGCTTGTGTGTGTATGTGTGTGTGCATGTGTGTGAGAGAGAGAATGCTTGTGAGTATGTGTATGTGTGTGTATGTGTGTGCACATGTGTGTGTGAGAGAGAGAATGCTTGTGTGTGTGTGCATGTGTGTGTGTATGTGTGTGTGAAAGAGAGAGAATGCTTGTGTGTGTATGTGTGTGTACGTGTGCATGTGTGTGTGTGCGTGTGTGTGCGTGTGAGAGAGAGAATGCTTGTGAGTGTGTGTGTGTGTGAGTGTATATGTGTGTGTATGTGTGTGTGCATGTGTGTGTGCATGTGTGTGTGAGAGAGAGAGAATGCTTGTGAGTGTATATGTGACTGTGTGTGAGAGAGAATGCTTGTGTGGTGTTTGTATGTGTATGTGCCATGTATGTGGCCATGCCTGTCTGTGTGTGTGTGTGTGTGTGCATGTGTCTCTGTGTGTGTCATCACCCACATGTACATATGTTACTAGACGATAGAGCATTAATGAAGTATCCTATTAATTTTTAAAATCAGAAAATAAGAAATAAGTTGTAATGGCCCTGAAAAAAGTTTACTAGTGACAAAAAATAGTTATGAAATAAGTTATAATTCTCTCCTTTAAAGAGGCCACCTCCTGTAGCCAGGCAGGAACCCCAGTGGAGTGATAGGAACACCAACCCACACACAAAACTTTTGACCCAAAATGTATCCTGCCTACAAGAAATGTGGAACAGGAGATAGAGCAGATATTGGGGAAATGGCCAAGCAATAACTGGTCTAACCAATGACCCATCCCATGGGCAAGCACCAATCTCTGATACTTAATGATATTCTGTTATGCTTGGGGAGCTTAGCATGGCTGAGAGGCTCCACCCAGCAACCGACTCAGACAGATGCAGACTTCCACAGCCAAACATTGGATGGAGCTTAGGGAGTCTTGCAGAAGAGTTAGGGGAAGGATTGAAGGCCTTGAAGGGGATAGGAACCCCACAGGAAGGCCAACAGAGTCAACTACCCCGGATCTCTGGAAGCTCTCAGAGACTGAACCACCGACCAAAGAGCATGCATGGGCTTGGCTAGGCCTCCCTACACACATGCAACAGATGTGCAGCTTGGTCTTCATTTGGGTTCTGAACAAAGGGATCAGGAGCTGTGCCTAAAGCTGTTGCCAGTCTGTGGGATCTGTTCCCCTAACTCAACTGTGTGTCTGGCCTCAATGGGAAAGGATGGCCCTAACCCTGCAGAGACTTGATGAGCCAGGGTAGGAGACTACCTGGGGGCCTCCAGTCTCTCAGAGAAGAAGGAGAGGAGTGATCGAGGAAGAGACTGTGGGAAGGGGAGACCACCAGCAGGGAGAATAGTGAGTGGGATGTAAAGTGAATACATTTTTAAAAAATAAAAAAGCTATTTTCTCAATAACTTCTCTTTAACTTAAAATTTTACATAGTTACAAATAGTTTTAATTCTAATATTGGAAATGAGGCTTCTTAGCCAGGCACTGGTGGCATACGCAGAGGCTGGAGGACCTGTGGCTTTAAGGACAGCCTGGTCTACAGAGCAAGTTCCAGGTTAGCCAGGGATATACAGAGAAACCTTGTCTTGAAAAACAAATAATAATAATAATAATAATAATAATAATAATAATAATAATAATAATAAATAAAAAGCAAAATCAGACTTCTTGAGAAATAAAAAATAAACAATATTCCTACTTAAATATCCTTTTTATATTTTCTTTAAAATGTTTTCTTACTTTTATTTTCAGTACTTCTGATTGTAAAGCACTTCCTATGAATTTTATCAAAAAAATAAGTGTACATTTAAAAAATATTGTTATTTTTACTAGATAAGTTTTAATGATCTGGGTAAGATAATTTTTCCAGATTCTAATCAATCAAAAATAGAAGAGAAATAGAAAATTTATTTCTATTACTAAATCCACAATAAAAAATATTTTTTAATTATGTGAGTGACTGTTTCTATATTTTCATCCAGGTGTCAAACTGAGTTTTTCAGCCCCTAGATGCAAATGTCAGTTTAAAATATGACTTTAATCCCATATGCTACAAAAGTTGTTCTGGAAAATTGTTGGGAAAGCACCCTCTAAATAAGTATAATTCAGGATGACTGTTCGTGATATATTGACTGGCTCTGTATACAAGTGGAAAGAGTAGAGAATCTGTCAAATTAAAATGGGACATCTGTAAAATGCTTTGCAAGAGAAAGTTAAAATGCTATAAATCAATATGCGAGTGTTTAAAACAAAGCGAGCCCGCCCTGCCCTGTGTTTTGTGGATTTGATTTATTCCCATGGTTCAGGGTGGTGCTTATACAGTTATGCTGCAGCAAAGCTCGAGAGGACGGATTTCTCCACGAGCCCCTTCCCACCAAGGTATTTCTATTAAATTCAGCTGTGGTGGCAAGAGATCATCATTTCAAAACCCAGGGCTGTTCTGGAGGCTGGCATGGAACTCTGTACAGCCCAAGCTGACCTTGAACTTGAGATGCCCTTGTGTGAGTGTCCCACGTACTGCCTGCCATTGCACGTGTGCGCCGCCTGGCCCCAAACCCTGTGTTTGGATCCTGTAATTCTAATAACTCTTTAAATGTGAGCGCGCTGAAAACACAATGCCAATTCCGGTCCTGAGAAACGGAGATAGGAAAAGCTATCTGACGGTGGCTGTGCAAGATGGATCAGTGTGAGGAATAAGAGTCCAAGCCACATCACACACTCATGAAATGCCTTTCTAAACTTCAGTGCATGTCAAGGGCAGGGCGGGTCCTCTCCAACAGCGCCCCCTGTGGCCCTGCACTGTCAATGCAGATCTTCACTCTGCTCTTTCCCCTTGGCTGAATTTCCTGACAGCTCAGGCTAAGCACACTGTCCCACAGAGGATCAGAGTTCTCGGTAAATTCTCCCAAGGGAATCTGGAAGGGCAACTCTGGCTTTCCAAGGATCTTGTCTAAGATTACCACTTCCATGCTTTCCCTGAATCTCACCCAGACAAGACAGGTGTAAATCCAATGTGTGATGGGAATCACTGATGGGGGCTAGAAGCAGATACTGAGACGCTAAAGTTTAGCCTTTCATTAATAGAAGACAAAGTTCTAAAATTCCTCTATGACCCCCACTCCCTACACCCCTCTCTCACCTCGTCGGAGTAGAGACAGGAATCTGCTAAGGACAGACTCCTGAAGTTTGTTTTCTGGTAAGATCTGAAACAATATCAGCTTATTTCCAGTATTTTCTCATGTACATAATCTCTCATCATACAGAGATTATGTGCAGGTATGCTCCCCTATGCAGATTCAAGCGGCTCACAGTTGTACACCGAGCGAGCCCCTGAGCTCTGCTTGTTTCTGCTTCCCCCAGCACTGGAGTTAGAGATCACACCACTGTTTTCTGCGGGACCAGGGGCTTCCAAATTCAGCTCCCTGTTGTTGTTTAGCAAGCACTTTACCCACTGACCAACTCTCCAGCCCAAGGTTACTTCCTGGATCGTATACTCACCATGAGCAAGCCTAGATCTGTGCTAACACCTAAGCACCAGCCTATCTTGGCTGCTCTTCTGAAAAAAACTGCAGTGCATTGTGGGATTGCAGGCACTTAATCTGCACTGCTTGCAAGTACAAAATAAAACAAAGACAGCTTTTTAAAATCTCTTTAGAAGCTACTGTAAGGTCATTCTTTTCCACCAGAATGGAAAATTTCCTGGCATAAAACTGCAAGCTCAGAACGCACAAAGTTGCGCTTCTCAGAACAGTCCAGTCAGTTACTGTTGCCTGATGGAGACAACCCTTCCTGTAGCGCTTCCAGTTTACAAAGCTTCTCCCCCGCTTCTCCAGCTTTCACTCTAGCCTGGCGCAACTACCTGGGTAAGGGCCACCCAGGACTGACAGTGAATGAGTTCCAGGCAAATTCCACAGGTTTTCTTCCACTACAGGGCAGCCCAGTAAATGGTTAAACGGTGCAGCAGCATCTGCAGGCTCTGAGGATTTAACGTAGGTGACCCCCCAACAAGAAATTTCGGTCAGCTGAAGATGGAAGTGAAGGAAACTTCAAAGGGTCACGTCTAGACAACACCTTCCTGTCTCAGAGACCTCCACTCAGTGCAGACCCGAAAGAAGGAAAAGCCGTCAGACCTCATTGACCGTAGGTAATGGAACAGGGTAATTTCTTCTGATAATGTCACCAAAGAGGAAATCCTACAGACTAAACCGATTAAGACCTCGAGGGAAATATCATATGCACAAAATTGGTTGAGGGCGTTTTGGGATGGTTGTGGGGGATTGGAGAAGAAGGGGCTGTGGATGGATTTTTTTTTTTTTTAATTGATTTAGGCTACTCTTTTGTAGCAGAAACCAAATTTGAGGAAAACTGAGTTCTACAACAATAGATAAGCCTTCTGTGCATGCCCCCCACTAGACAGTTATAAAGATGAACTTGCGGGCCTCCACAATCTGAAACCTATTTTCCTTCCAGAAGGAACAGAGCCACTCCATTCAAAAGGACAAAGATGATTACACCAACTTAAGCATTTTTTTAACCTATGACATGGGCACCAGGTGAGGCAGGAAGGCACTTCTGCCTAGCTTAGCTGTGTAAACACATGGTGGAAAAAGAAGTAAGGAATTTAATTCTAATGATCTTCGGTTGATATGTCCCGCTAACTGTGAGATTTGGGCTTACCCTGCTACTGTATATATGCTTTTATTTAAGAAGGGTTTTCAGCATGAAAATAAAAATGTCATTGTGTGTTTCAAATGCTTTTATTTTCTGCTTTGCCCTAACTGTCCCTTTTAATCACCTATTTAAAAAGCAAGAGTATTATAGTTCTTCATAATGACCCCTCCAAATTAGTGAGCCAGCTTACATCCATGGGGGGAACCTGACAGTTTATGATAATGCCTTTGCTGACATACAGCTCTAAGACACTGATCTTTCCAGACACCCCTCATGGGTATCGAAGTCAGACTGATCTTTGCTAAGAAATCTACAACTTAGAATAGCTACTTTTGAGAGTCTGTGTCCCGCTTTACCGGGGTGGGTCTCATACTAAGCAACAGTTTAAAAACCAAAGGGTTTGACTGGGCTGTTGATGGCCCCGACACCCCTACAGCTGTACTCGCTGTGGATATTGTTCCTAGGTGCTGGAGACTGCAGCCCAATTCTGAGAACTCTCCTTCTAATTCAGAGAGGTCTGTGGTCCACCCGAGTCCTGAAGTTTGCTGTAATGAGAAGCAAGGAGCCACTTGGCAGCCATGTTGACTTGCCTTCTTGATTCAGCGCGCTCTCCTGTGAGTACGTTATTGAACAATGGGATCCAGGTCGAGTTGGTAACAGTCACCAATTACTTTTTACTAACAAGATTATATGCTTCTATAAAACCCCTGATTTAAGTTCTGAGGAAAAACAACATCTACCGGTAAAATTCTGACTTGAAACCAAAAAGCTGTTATTACTCTTGAAATTATTAACTTATAAGAAATATATATTATATTATTTAAGTTATTGCATTTAAGAGGACCACTTTTTTAAAAAGGTAGAACCTTTGGAAATATTGTTTACAAAAAAATTCCAGTGTCTTTGATTTTCCAATTATAAAAGTAATGATGTAAAAGAATTAGAAAATGCAAAAGCATTTAGAGACGAATAAACCTCCCTATTGTGACCATTTTGACATAAGTCAGCCGATTCTCATTATCTCTGATTAGACTTACTATCTTGCATGCAGGGATATCTTACTTTACACAGGCATGCTTTTAAGTTATGTCAGAATTCTTTCAATGGAAAAATAACTTTATTAACTACACAATACCCCATTCTAGAAACATACTATATCTTAATGCTTTTCTTGAACACCGCATTTGCCCCAAACACATAGCTACTAGCCATGATCTAAAGCAAGAATTACTGTTTGTGCAAGATTTGAGTCCATGAGCACAGTTTTTTGTTTTGTTTTTGTCTTTTTAAGAAAGTCTCTGGGTTGTGATGGTGCACACCTTTAATCCCAGTGCTTGGGAGTCAGAACAGGTGGATCTCTGTGGGTTCAACATCAGCCTGGTTTATAGAGCAAGTTCCAGGACAACCAAGGCTATGCAGAGAAACCCGTCTCAACCTCCATCCCCTCCACCCCACCCCACACACAAAGAAAGTCTCACAGTGTAGAGTAAGATGGGCTCAAATTGACTATGCAGCCCAAACTGGCCTGAACTTGCCATCCTCCTGCCTCAGTCTTGCCAGTGCTGGGATTACAGGCATAGGGCAACACACTCTGCTGTGATAGACTGGTCTGTGATGGTTGTTTTGTTTTTCATCTACTTTTTTTTTTTTGTTGAGGCTTCTCTCTATTCTAAAAATAGGGTTAGCTGGATATGGCAATTCACTCTGCTAATCCCATGGCTCAGGATTCCCATGAATTAAAGGCAAGTTGGGGCTGTAAGAGTGTCTCAAAAAAGTAATACTCTTTAATCAAAAGTGATTTTTTTCTTAAGTAGAGAAAAAAAAACAAAAAACAAAAACCTTCATGAATTTCTTCCTTGGGCAACATCCCATAATGTTTCCTTCCAGTCTTTCTTCTTCCAATATGTTTGAAATTATTTTGTATATGTAATTTTGAATCCACATATTAGAAGCATTTCCATATGGCATAAAATGTTTTATTATTTTAATATCATTTGTAACTACTAGTAACTGACTTGGGCTCTCCGGTCAGAGGGAAGCATATTTTCTCGATCATAATTCTCAGGCACTTACACACTTTATAAAGGGCTGTGTGAGACATCACTCAGCAAACCTCAGTAAAAGACTCATTTCTTTTCCATAAAATGGCCATAAGGAAACAAAGCATGCTTGGTGCCAGGGAGATGACTCAGCTGTTAAGAACACCTACCAGTCTTTGGAATACATGGATTTAATTCCAAGCACTCATCAAGTGTCTCATAAAATGCTGTAACTCCAATTCCAGGGGATCGAACGGCCATTTCTGACCTACACAGGCACCTGCACACACATAAAGGTCATATAGACTCAAGACACAGGCATGCAGGAGGATCTCATGCCTCCACAGGCACCAGACATTGACATTGTGCATGTACATACATGCAGGCAAGACGCACATCTGCATAAAACAAAATAAATAGATCATTTTACATAAAAAACATAACATAGTATCTCAATTTTATGATTTTAGAAACAGTGGTCCATAAGAATGATTTCCATAATACAGAGGTTATTTAGGGTGCAGTTTATTTGAAGGGAAATGAACTCATATGAATTTGACAGTGTCTTGCTTTTTTTGTGATGTCTTAGTAATAAAAACATATCCAGAGAAACACGTCACTTCTTGTGACGGACCAGCCTCAGCTTCATGAGGAGTGGTGGAAGGAATAGCTAGAAGTCAGTCATGGGTGCTAGCTGACAGTTCCGTAGTCTGCTCAAGACAGCTCTCTCTAAAAATTCTCTAGACAGTTTGTGGGTCTTTTAACCAAAGTTTGAAAAGCTGCTAGACAAAATTCTTGTGTTTTCCAGCCAAAGTCAGAAAACCTTTAGCAAAAATTCTTGGGTTTTCTGACCAAAGTCAGAAAGCCACCAGACGAGTTCTAAAAAGCGCTGCAATGGCTCTCCAGGCAGGTCATCTCTTGCAGCTCAAAGTCCAGTCTTTTATGTACATATCAATTCAGTTGTCTACCCCAGGTTCCCTTTGATATCCCACGAGTCAGCATTTTATGACCTACCCCTTGATTCTTAGAGAAAGACAGCAAGTACATTTTTTATTAGATACTTTCTTTATTTACATGTCATATGATATCTCCTTTCCCAGTTTTCCCTCCGGAAAAAATAAAAAAATAAAATAAAATAAAAATTAAAAAACCCTGTTCCCTCTCTCTCCCCCTGCTCACCCCCCACCCCCACCCTCTCCTGCTTCCTGGCCCTGGCATTCCCCTACACTGGGGCATAGAACCTTCACAGGGCCAAGGACCTCTCCTCCCATTGATAACCGACTAGGCCATCCTCTGCTACATATGCTGCTGGAGCCGTTAGTCCTACCATGTGTACTCTTTGGTTTAGTCCCTTGAAGCTCTGAGGGTACTGGTTAGTTCGTATTGTTGTTCGTCCTAAGGGCTGCAAACCCTTCAGCTCCTTGGGTCCTTTCTCTAGCTCCTTCACTGGGGACCCTGTACTCAGTCCAATAGATGGCTGTGAGCCTCTACTTCTATATTAGTCAGGTACTATCAGAGCCTCTCAGGAGACAGCTATATTAGGCTTCTGTCATCCAGCACTTGTTGACATCCACAATAGTGTCTAGATTTGAAAATTGAATATGGGAAGGATTCCCAGGTGGAGCAGTCTCTGGATTGTCCTTCCTTTAGTCTCTGCTCCATAGTTAGTCTCTGCAACTCCTTCCATGGGTATTTTGTTCTCACTTTTAAGAAGGAATGAAGCATCCACACTTTGGTCTTCCTTCTTCTTGAGTTTCTTGTAGTTTGTGGATTGTATCTTGGGTATTCCAATTTTCTGGGCTAATATCCACTTATCAGAGAGTGCGTACTATGTGTGTTCTTTTGTGATTGGGTTATCTCACTCAAGATGATATTCTCTGGATCCATCCATTTCCCTAAGAATTTTATAAATTCATTGTTTTTAATAGCTGAGTAGTACTCCATTGTGTAGATGTACCATATTTTCTGTATCCATTCCTCTGTTTCAACTGGGTTGTTTCCAGTTTCTGGCTACTGTGAATAAGGCTGCTGTGAACATAGTGGAGCATGTGTCCTTATTACATGTTAGAGCATCTTCTAGGTATATGCCCAGGAGTGGTATGGCTGGGTCCTCCGGTAGTACTATGTACAATTCTGGAGGAACCACCACACTGATTTCCAGAGTGGTTGTACCAGTTTGCAATCCCACCAGCAATGAAGGAGTGTTCCTCTTTCTCCACAACCTCTCCAGCATCTGCTGTCACCTGAGTTTTTTATCCTAGCCAATCTGACTGGTGTGAGGTAGAATCTCTGGGTTGTTTTGATTTGCATTTCCCTGATGACTAAGGATGTTGAACATTTCTTTAGGTGTACCATTCGGGAAAAGATCTTTACCAATCCTATATCTGATAGAGGGCTAATATCCAATATATACAAAGAACTCAAGAAGTTAGACTCCAGAGCAAGTACTTTTTTAACATAGCAAATGAACTCAGAGATCTGCCTGCCTTTGTAAACACAAACAATAAAGTAGCTGGGTGGAATCATGTCCTGAGATCACCATTCCCACCACACCCGGACCTCAACTTGATCTGTCCCAGGCAGACTTTGAACTCAGGAATCTACCTGCCTTTGTAAGCACAGACAGTAAGCTAGCTGAGTGCAATTGGTTCTGAGATCACCATTCCCTAAATCTCTTTAACTTCTTCCTTAATATCTTTCTGACAAGCTGACGCATTAGTGCAGTTGTCTCTGTTCTTTTAGGTCCATGAAGCCCCTCTCCCCATATAAATCATATTTCATCCTTATTTTTCCATAGTTGAGAAATTATACATTCCTCAACTCATATATTCAGAGTTCTTTCTCACAGCCTGGAAGACTGCCCTAAATGCTTCAGTGTCACAGAAATTCTCACTTCCTGGAGTCATGCTGTTCCTAATTATCTTGGGGTCATTAACCTTAACAAGGAGAGCATTCCCCAAGGGAGAAACATGAAAATATGTGCATTATTATAGAAATAAGCCCCGCACCCACGGCAACCGCCAGCACTCATGGAGGCAACCGCCAGCACTCATGGAGGCAACCGCCAGCACTCATGGAGGCAACCGCCAGCACTCATGGAGGCCCACTCCTTGCTGGCTCTGCTCCAGGGGCAGGAACTGTGTCCTCTCCCTTCCCCGGCAACCAGGACTTGGCAATTTCTCTGATATTTGTTTGTTTATTTGTTTTTAGAAAGTTCTAAGACTTGAGCCCAAGTCTGGCTCATGCAGCTCAGGCCACACATCACATCTTTTTAAAGTGGTTGATTTTTTACTCTTTTTTTTCCAGGATGATACTTTGTTACCTTGGTGATGGAAGTCAATCTTCACAACGTTAATGATTCATTCACCTCTGCCAGAGCCACTGTTTGGAATGAAGAACAGGGACACTAATAGAACAACAGAAAGTATTGACATCATTTGCCAGCCTGCCTTGAACAAAATTATACTTTACAATTTTTTTTTAACTTTTATTGCATTATGATGAGAAAAGTTACATGATTTCAATTTATCTGAATTTGTTAACATTTAAAAACGTATTTTAAGTAAATAGAATTAAATCACATTCTTGTTTCCCTTTTGTACCCTCACTCCTCCCAGAGACTGCCCTTCAATACCTACAATATCTTTTTTTGTCATATTCCTTAAAATTTATAAAATATTATAACAATGCAAATAAGTATTATAAAAGTTGTTTGATATAAAACAACAATCAATTTAACAGTCTTAAGTAGATGCTCGTCTACAGCAATAGTGAAAATACATTTTTCTCAATATAAATTTTAAATAACTTCAAACATATTAACTGTATACTTCAAAATAATACATCACTACTGGTATTTTCCTAAATGAATATAAATATATAAAGTCTTTTTGTTTGTTTTGTATTTAGTAGAGTTTAAAATCTTGGCTCTTACTGTGGTATAAGCCCAAAATAAGAACAATTTTTAGACATTGGATTTTACAAACCTTTTATCAAAACCAGAGGTAAAAGTTTCTAGGCACAGGATCTAGTAAAATGTACCATGTGCTATAACTCTGAGAAATGATTTTTGGACACACACAGATAGTATATTTTGACTACATTATTATTACATTATGAAGTACAGTCATATTTCATGCAACCATTTTTCTGTTTTCTTTTTTGTCATCAATATTTATAATAGTTAAATTCCTCTTAAATATACATGATACCTTCTGAAGCTAAAAGTAATATGCACTCAACCAATTTTTAAAATCTATTTGGAACATTAAACATGATAGAAATAGAAAACAATCTCTTATGAAGTCCTCTATAAAAGGAAATTGTAACAAGTTCCTAATTAGACAGAAACCATTCCATCTCCAAGAGAGAATACACAGCGTAACTGTGGCTTCATAGAATGAATTGAGTAGTGTTCTTTCTGTTTCTATTTTGTGGAATAGTTTGAAGAGTATTGGTATTAGGTCTTCTTTGAAGGTCTGAAAGAATTCTGCACTAAACACATCTGGTCCCGGGCTTTTGGGTTTTTTTTGGTTGGGAGACTTTTAATGACTGCTTCTATTTCTTTAGGGATTATAGGATTATTTAGATGGTTTATCTGATCCTGATTTAACTTTGGTGTTTGGTATCTGTCTAGAAAATTGTCCATTTCACTCAGATTTTCCAGTTTTGTTGAATATAGGCTTTGGCAGTAGGATCTGATGATTTTTTCAACTTCCTCAGTTTCTGTTGTTATATCTCCCTTCATTTTTCTGTTTCTTTCTTCTTTTTTGTACTTCCGAGGATTGAATCCAGGGCTTCATGACTGCCACATAGGCTTCCCAACCTGAGCTGCACCTCTGGCCTTCATTTTGCTTTTTATTTTAAGACAGGATCTCAAAGGTTGCCCAGGTAGACCTTGACATTGTCTCCTCTCCTGCCTCAGCTCCTGAATAGCTCGACTGTAGACCTGTGGCACAGGCCCAGACTAATACAATTATTTTAAAAATAAAATTCCAAATGTGATAAATATCAACCTTCATCTGTGCAACATTAAGGAACCTCTGGTTTTTTTTTTAAATATTACTCATCCCCAAGCCTCTTAGTATTAGATAATTTAGAATATTTTACCACAGAATTATTTTAAACAATTCCTTATTTTGGAAGAAGAGATGTGGAAAATGTGCATCCCACAGTTAAAGATGCTTCACCTATTATTTAAATCTTCCTTTCCCCTTGGGATGGGCTAGACAGCTCATACTGCCCAGTGCCATGCCTGTATGCTGACCCTGAGTTCCACTCCCACAACTGCAGTTGAAACTCCCTCACCTCCATTCCTTTTTAGAGTCTCTTGTTTGCATGTGTCTCTACACCATGTGCATGCCTGGTGCCCTTACATGTCAGAAAAAGATGTTGGTGCCTCTTGATTGGGGTTATGGACAGTAGTGAGTTGCCATGTGAGTCCAGTTATTCTTAATCACTGAAGTATCTGCCAGTTTCCCCCTCACCCCCACCACTTTCAAGACAGGCAGGCATAAACTCCTGATCCTCCTGCCTCTGTCTCCCTAGTGCTAGGTAGAGAGGCGTATGCTACCACTTTTGCCTTTGGCATGGTGTACTCTTTTAAAAATTAGCCTCCTTAAAGATAAATGTAACAGCTGAGTGTGGTGGCCCACACGTTTGATCCCAACACTCCGGAGACAGAGGTAGGCAGATCTCTGAGTTTGAGGGTAACCTGGTTTATAGAGTGAGTTCTGGGACAGCCAAGTCTACAGAGAGAAACTCTGTCTCAAAAAAAACAAAAACAAAAACAAAACAAAATAAAAAACAGCAAGCAGCCAATGGATTATATACGGATAGTATATGCCTTTTTACTATTTCCCTTCTTGGATCTCTGGAAATCTTTCCCAAAGGCAAAGCATGGACTGAACTGTTTGTGGTGCCTCTAACAGGAGAGCTGACTAGGAACTGAAAGAGAAGTCAAGGCTGCACTTTGGCCACATTCAGGCACAATGTTTTCTTTAAACTTGTTTGATTGAGCCAGGCAGTGGTGGTGCACACCTTCAATCCCAACACTCAGGAGGCAGAGGCAGGCGGATCTCTGAGTCCAAGGCCAGCCTGGTCTAGTGAGTGAGTTCCAGGACAGCCAGGGCGACACAGGGAAGAAGCCTTGCCCCCCAGCAAAAAAAAAAAAAATATGGCAGCTGACCTGACTCTCTTACACACACACACACACACACACACACACACACACACACATATGCATGCATACACACACACACACACACACACAGAGGTCTATAGAAACTACTCTCACACATGTACCTGCACACACATGAACACACATAAATGCACCCATTTAAATTGCTTGATTTAAAATGGTGCATTGAGAGCAGAGAGATGATTCCATGTGATGTCTCAGAGAGTACAGAGATGGCTGATTCCAGGTGTGTTGGCTGCTTTTCCAGAATGCCTGATTTCAGTTCCTAGCACCCATACTGTAGGGTCATAACATCAATTCCATCTCCAAAAGATATGACAGCCTCTTCTGACCTCCAGTTGTGTACCTGCACACATGGCAAGCACTTACACGGACACACACTTACACACACATAAACAGCAAATAAAATATCTAAATAAAAATAAAGTGAAATATTTTTTCTATACTTAATGTTCTAGGAGAGGAGAAAGATATCTTTTGAGACAGGGTCTACCCGGCAAGGGCCAACAAGCCTCTATTACTGCCGAGGACCACCCTGTACTCTGCAAAGCCTCTACATGACTAGAACACATTTGCCTCTGGTCAGTTGTCCATTGCCAGCCAATCTCTCTCATCAGAGAGCTTGCCAGCTAGCACACCTTACAAAAGCAAACTAGAAAAGCTAAGTCCAAGCTTTAACTGGCTCCCCTAGAACTCACTCTTAGTCTATGCTCTAACTGGCTGCCGTAGAACTCACTCTTCGTGCTAGAGGAGACCAGAGACCTTCCCCCTCAGCCTCTGCAATGAAGATACCTCAAGTTCAGAGCCTAAGATGAAGGGAAGCCAACACCTAGAATACAGCAGACTCATTGTAAGGTCTTTACATGTGTGCGTCCTGCAGAACACGCTCAGCCAGTGTAGCTACTGGCTGTCAAGTATCAGTAATGTTCCCAACCTCTGGATTTCACTAGGCTCAAAACCCAAGTTGAAGTCGTTTATTTTTTAAGATTGGATTTTTATTTATAAGTGTCTATGTGAATGCACCACATGTGTTTGAGGAGACAAAAGGGCACATCAGATTTCCAGGAGCTGATGGTCATGAGCCACCCCATTCAGTTGCTTGGAACAGAAATCCTCTGGGAAAGCAACAAGTGCTCTTAGCCATTGAACCATCTGTGCAGACCCAGACTGGGAGCCTTCCTCTCAGCTCCAGGACAAAAGAACATTCTAAAGCTCCCAGAAGGAAGAGCGAACTCTATTTTTCACTATAAATTTCCATTATTTTGCTGTCTTAACAGTATCAGAACTTGCTAGCAATCAAGTTATTTCAAAATAATTATTTCTTTTTCTAAGGTTTCAAAGTACTTTATTTCTTTATTTGTTCTTCAATCTGACATAGTTTAGTGAGTACATGATTCTTTGACTTGGCATTCCCTTATGAGTTGGTTTTGAAACAACCCTTGATTATTGTACCAGCTGGCATGACTACTGAGCTCTCATTCCTTTGGGATGACTCTGCCCACAGGGAACAGGATCCATTCTATTCCAATTTGTGTGGCTGTATATGTCCATGTAGAAACACAGAAGATGCTTCCACCTGCTAATGTAGCATTTCCATATTTGTCATGGAAATTCGGCGGCGTCTTCTGAAGGCTCTGCCTTGCCACCACTTGCTGAATGCTTCGAACTTGGAGACAGCTTAGAGCATTTTTGGCCAAGGGCAACATCGGGGAGATAAAGATGGAACTTTGGTGACTATGCTTCTGCCTTGGTGCAAATTCACCCCAGCTACCCTTGCCAAAACAATTATTTCTTAGGAACTATGGAAAATGTAAACAATGAGGTGTCTCTGTCTCAGGGAAAATGGAGGAAGCCACTGAATGTGTGGGAAAGACCTGTCACTTGTCACCCCAGCACTGGAGACACTGAGGCAGGAGGACTGTGAGTTCCAAGCCAGGCTCTAGAGTGAGATGCTCTCTCAAAAATAAATGAGCAAGAGGAGGGAGTAAAAAAAAAAATAAGCAAAATACATGAACAGCAACTTTATATAGAGAAACAAAGGCGATTCCAAAGCAATTTCTCAGGAACATTTAGCAGACAGTTTAAAGTCTAGTTAAAAATGATAAAGGTGGAACACTTTGAATCAAGGACTCCACTGCATAAGTAACATCCCCAAAGTATTTCTGAAACATGATAGGGCCAGGGACCCGATAAATACCTGAAAGTACAAAATACCTTACTGAAAACTGGAAGCATCGCTCTTGTCTCACCAGCTAGTCCACGTGATGATTTGTACTTTAGTCTGTCCTAAACTGTCAGGTTGGTTGGTAGTAGCAGGACCTAAATGACAGACGGGCATGTCTTTGAAAGGCAGTTTTATAAATACAGTAGTTTCTCCTTTATCCATGGTTTTGCTTTCTCTGCCTATAGTTATGGCATATCTGAAAATATTAAAGCAAACATTCAAGAAATCAGCAGTCCGGGGCTGGAGGAAGAAGCTCAGCAGTTAAGAGGTTAGAAGGCTTCTCTGGAGGACAGAGTTCTGCTTCCAGCACCCACACAGAAGCTGTTCACAACCACCTGGAGCACTGGCTCCAGAAGGATCCAGCACCTCTGACCTCTACAAGCACTGCCAACATGCACACACTGACACCCAA
>JADRCD010224127.1:0-15602 GCA_019843815.1 Montemys delectorum | reverse complement strand
CTCTCTCTCTCTCTCTCTCTCTCTCTCTCTCTCTCTCTCTCTCTCTCCTGCATATATTCCAGTTCATACAAAAGGAAAGGACCTCCCGTCTTTCCCCTAGAGTCAGAGGCTCTACCTACCTGCTGTCTGAGAAGCTACATGCAGAGCTTATTGCTCAAGCAGTGGTCTTTCCTTCTGGTCAGAAGTGCTCAGGGCTGCAGTCACTACAGGGATCTGCTTCACCCCAGGGAGTTCAGTTCAAGAGCTGACAATGGGAACCTTGCCTTGGTGACTTTACATCCCTTCTTCCTCCTCGTTCTCGTTTTCTGTCTCTTTCCTTTGTCCCATGCTCTTTCTTCCTTTCTTCTTGAGTTGTTTTTACTCCTTTCAAATCATCTCCCAGGCAACATAGCAACCTTTCTTGTCTTGAAACAGTTTGATAATCCTAAATAATATTAGTAACTCCTAAAAGATTTTGTTTTGTTACAGTTTTAAGCAGTTCTATTTACTACTTTAGTTATTGAAGCTCATAATATTAAACAGTATATTATTTACTGCTTCATCTTTAAACACAATGAACCATAGTATAGGCAAAATAACATACTTTTTATTGAAAATTACCATATCAAAAATTTTTAAAGAGTGGAGAGCACCATTGTTTTACAGTTTTGCAAATGTCAGTATTGTCTGGCTCAAAGGAAGACAGCTGGCTTTTCATATCTGAGTCTGCAGTCTGTCTATGACAATATCACACTTCCTGAAAATATTCCCTCAGAGAGAATTAAAGCAAAGAAGGCAGATAGCACTGCAGTGCTTTGACAATTTTGTGGATCTTGTGACCTCCAGAAAGAGTCCCAGGGACCCCTCCCAAGTATGCATGACCATGTTTTGAGAACTCTTGTCCTAGGTTTGGGACAGAAATGATCCAGTATCTTCCTTACCATAGAGGAAAGACATGGAGGGTGATTTATATGCAGTGCAATCCAGGTTTTTCTGGAGATAACCAGAGGTCATGGGAGGACATGGAAGGGGATCTAACTCAGTCTCATGATGCATCTTGAGAGAGAATCAGAGTCCCTGGCTCAGTTGCTGCCTAAGCAGAGCTAAACTGAACATTTAAGAACACAAGGATTCTTAAGAAAACTGGGATGTTCTCATCAGCTGTGCTGTTCTCAGAACTAAATATGAGAATGACCTAGCGTATTTGGCTTTCAGCTTTAATATCATGATATATTGGAGGGGGGAGCATTTCTTTTTATCATTCTCTCTAGCTCTGATATTCCTTCCCTTCTAAGCCAGAGCTGAAGAAATGCAGATAACAGCTCCCATAAATAAGAAGTGAAATTGGCCTGCCAGTGTTTTCTTTCTGAAGCACTGAGAGGCAGGTGAGCACTTTGCAGTGAATATAGTGTAAACCAGATAATTGCCATCCATCTTCACGAACATCTCAGGATCTAAGGCATGGGATGGAATTCACAATAAAAATGTATCATGCACATTGGATCTTTTCTAGAACAAAGTTGACGGCATAAGCCACAAAGGTTTTATTTATTAGTTTGCCAGTAGAGAAATGAAAATAGAGTGTCTTTACCTAAGGTTAAGAAGAATCCACATTCACAGCCAAGTCTCTGCCTCAGGTGGAAGCTATTATCTTACAGACTCGTCTTGGCTGAGCTTTAGTGGCTAGTTAATTTAGCACTCCTATTGAGGGCTAACATGTGCTTGTTTGATCTAGTTAACATCTACACTTAGTTAATTTTAATAGAGATGAACTTCAATGACATGCATTTTAATAACAATGTCTGACCTTTCCCAGAAAGGATGAAAGTTTGTCTTAGGACTGTTGCATTTTTCTCCTGCCTGAGTTGCAGCTTACTGGCCTCCCTATAGATTTCTGATTTGCTGATCCCTGAAAATGTTCAATGCATGAATCAGTTCCTGGAATAAGCATCCATATATTCGCCCCCTCCTCCCTTTCTTCTTAATAATATTATACAGATTGCACAATGCCAGAATATATGTATATATGCAGATTTAGACATAGACAGTTTTCTGCATCCCTGGGCTGTCCTAACTGCCATTCGGGCAGCTTTGGTCTTGGCGATGTTATCTTGTTATGCCCTACTAAGCACTTGATCCAAAACTTGACCCACAGGAAATGGAAATAAATTCCTGCTGGTATGCTTAACTTTAGCTAGGAGGAAGAAGCTGGAATGGGAATCTGATCTCTTCCATTAAGGGACCATGAATGTTTGTATCCTTTAAACTTTCTAGATCTCTATGCCCTTGTCCATGAAGTAAAACTAATGCTGCCTTCACACAAAGTAGTAGGGTAGATTTAGCCAGGTGGTGCTGTGAATCCTAGCACACAGTAGGTCCTCAGTAGCATCAGCTTCTGATTAATTATATGATGGCTCTGGTCTGATTCTGGCAATAACAGAAGAGGTTTAGACAATTATCTTCAGGAGCATAAATTTGAAAGTAAGTTACTGTCTGGTTTTAGGAGTTCAAATGTTTAAAATGCAGTGAAGTATGAGATATTGAAGTAATAACAATCTTGGGGAATTACAGATATAACAATTTAGTGCACACTTTAGTCCAATAATGTTGTTCAGTAGGTAAGACGTTTTGTGTGGAAAAATGAGCTGGTTCTTGC
This sequence comes from Montemys delectorum, assembly GCA_019843815.1. Lineage (NCBI taxonomy): Eukaryota > Metazoa > Chordata > Mammalia > Rodentia > Muridae > Montemys > Montemys delectorum. The sequence continues at coordinate 12,967 of JADRCD010224127.1, read as the reverse complement.
AACTGAAGAGGGACGTAAATCGTCCCCCACCCCTGTTCTACCCCATCCTTCCCTGAGCAGCTCCTGGCCTTCTTCAGGGACTCTGGTTTTTCCAGGCCTTATGAGGTAAGGGTTCTTTATTCAAACAAAGACTTTTCAATTACAGAGTATCTATATTGGGGGCATCCTAAACCTTGTCTCTGCCTTGATCTCAAGCTGTGGATTTGAGCCTTCTTAGGGACCTGTGAGGTGCCATGCACCTTTGAGCCAGATTTGGCAGTTGCTCTCCTAACAAGCCTGTGGGGTTGTGGCTTACCTACTTTGTGTGAAGAAGAGAGTTGAAAAGATTTGGTGAAGATATTCTGTTGTTATGGAGCACTAGAAATTTGAAACTAGCACGGATTCTGTCTCACTCTGAGCAACTCAATTAACTTTTTCTGTGCTAGACAGACAGTTTATAATTTTATGAGGTCAATTTTTGTCAGTGGTTGACCTTACTTCCTGAGCGAATGTAGTCCTATTCAGAAAGTTCGCCCCCCCCCCCCAGCCCCATCTCTCACAGGGTCCTGTGGAAGATTTCTTCTGGCACTCTCAGTATTTTGGAGTTCACTTTGAGGTCTTAGATCCATCTGGAGGTTTTCAGGTTTGTGCATACTGATAGATACACGTCTAATTCCGCTCTGCATGTGGACATCCAGTTTTCCCAGCACCATTTGTTAAAGATGCTATAGTTTGTTTATTTGGATTTTTTTTTCTTTCTCTACCACATACTTTGGCCTCTTGGTCAAATAGCAGATGGCTGTAGTTGTATGCACTCATGATTGGGTCTTCTCTTTTGTTCTATTAGTCTACATGTCTGTTTTCATGATACATGCTTTTATTACTGTGGCTGCATATTATAGATAGGAATCTGGTAAGGTAATCCCTCCAGGTGCTTATGGTCATATTGACTTTGGATATCTAGAGTCTTTTGTGGTTCCATATGCCCTCTAGGAGAATTTTGCTTATTCATGAGAAGAATGTCATGGGGAGTTTGATTGGGATTTCATTGAATCTATACATTTCAGCACTCCTTCCATTCTACCTTGGGGTCAACTCAGGGTGAACTTTGATTAATTGTCCAAACGTTTTGTATAGAGACAAGCTCAAAACTCACAGTTATAACAGTATATATAGCATTAGAATGCATACATTTCTACCCTTCTTCATATCCGCTATTTATGTGGGATATTGTCATCTTGATATTACTAACTGTGGTTGTTTGAATATGCTTGGCCCAGGGACTCTCACTATTAGGAGGTGGTGCCTTGTTGGCATAAGTGTGGACTTGTTGGAGGAAGTGTGTCACTGTGTGGGTGGGCTTGGAGACCCTCTTCCTAGCTGCCTGGAAGCTAGTCTTTTCCTGTTTGCCTTGGAATGAAGATGTAGAACTCTCAGCTCCTCTAGCCCCTCATCTGCCTGGACGCTGCCATGCTTCCTGCTTTGATGATGATAATGGACTGACCCTGTGAACCTGTAAGCCAGCTCCAATTAAATGCTGCCCTTTATAAGAGCTGCCTTGGTCATGCTGTTTGTTCACAGCAGTAACGCTCTAACTAAGACACTAACATTCAGTTAGCAACTTTGAAAGGACTCAATATGCTACACAATTATTTGTGGACAGGAAAGAAAAGATGGGAGGAAAACACAAATAGTGGGTAAGTTGATGAGAAGAGAGAAAGGGGAGGGGTAGTGGTGGGGAATAGAGGAGAAGGGAAAGAGAAGTTCCACCTTCAGGGAAAGCCCCCTACCAAAGAGCTGAGGATTAATGACTTAGCCATCCTGGCCACAATACTTCCAACACATTTAAAGCAGTGTAAATAAGACTCCAGTCTTGTGGATTTTAGCATGTGTGGGCTATGCACATGGAGTTCGTATTTAAAACGCTTTAATTGGTACTTCCAGCAGAGCACATTGCATCTCGTTAACTGATAGGGTTACCTTAAGACTTGCAACACATCCCCTCTTTGTATCTGGGTGATGTTGGATACCTTCTCATTGTAATCAGACTTTGCCCATGTGCCATCTTGGAGGTGCCTAGAAGGTAAAGGAGTGCCTGCTTCCTTGACTAGTGATTTCTAATATCCTGGGAACTGTCAGAAGCTACAGACCTCCTCGGATCCAAGAGGCTGTTTACCCTCAAGGCTTAGCAGGGTTCATGGAGAAGAATGATAGGAAGGGGCTAGTAAATATACATTAGGCATGAGATAGGCAGACCAGGATGACATGGAAGTACAGAGGGCTACATGGGATTTAGAGCCTGACTTAATCTGGAAGAATGGACAGGTGGAGTGAGGGGCAGGGATTCGAGGAGAGGAAGAAATGAACACAAATGAGTAGCATCAGATGGCTATACTTTTCTGAGGGAAGCCAGGGAAGGAGCCCAGGACTGAAAACTCTAGAAAACCTTTTCTAGACAGCACCACCCCCCTCTACACTCTGAAGCAGGCAAATAAATACTTTTTTTAATGTGACCATATTTATTGGAGTAAGGAATCATTGCAAGAAATGACACCCACCAAAAACCATTTTAAGAAGAAGATAGTGGTTTTAAAAAGAACTGATAGTTTTCATTCATTCATAATCAGGCTGCTGTGCATTGAAGAGGGAGCTGGGTGCAGGGCTGGGAAACAGAGTAGATGGTTGGCTTCTGTAGCTCTACATTTGGGGTGGATGCAGCCTTCCTCTCCATGACCACGCCCTAATCATATATCCTCCGAAAGGTTGGCTTCCCTGATTTAAGTGAGTTCTCAGTTTCCCCCAAACCTTGAGTGATCATTGCATGAATGTCAGCTCCAACTCTTTAGAAACATCAGTGTCATATGCTCATCCCCAAATAAATGATAGTTTCTGAGCCTCAAAAGTTTCATGATACAATCAGACCAGTCTCTGACATCTATCCATTTCCTCATGTGATGTGATGGCCACCCTGGCTTAAACAGCTATCTGAAGATCAGACCAGAAGGTGAACTGGGACGTGGCATGCAGCAGACCAGTTGGCAATGAGAACGCCACAGTAGACAGAGTATAGTTAACCCTTTGAAAGCTTTTGCCACAATAAACCATACCTTATACTCAGCTTTACACAGGAACTGACATTAAGAGTTCTGGGAGCTAACAGTTTCCGGACAGATGAATTTTATGTTGGAAGGAGAAAGTGTCAAAAGGTAACTGCCAGACCTCCCTTCCCCCCAGCCACAATGCTTTGCTGCTTTTGGGAGCATTAACATGCTTTTTCAGAGGTAGAACCAAAGAGAGGAGCGTAGCATGCTCCCATGAGAAATGCTCTGTGCTCCAGTTAAAGAAGCACTGGGTGGTGAGACCTAATTTCTCTGTAAATGGAGCGCAAACATTACACTGGCGCCCCCCTCCTCCAATTGCAAAGACACGGGTATTTTGCAGATTCTGAAACATGGAGAAGAGACAGGACAGGCAAGAAGCAGACCTAAAGGAACAGGATGTGATGGGCCATCCTCCAAAATGTGTGTGCAACAAACAGGAACACTACACTGTGGGAAATGATACAAGGTCAATTCTGATGTTACATCTAAACCAGGCCATGCGTGAACGGACTGGCCTTGGCATATGGAAACAAACAGGCAAAGTATTTTGTTCAAGGTTCCAACATTACAAAAGGGGAGTGAATGAATAAGCCCAGTCAGGCTACAAGCATTAATTACCTACGTTTTCTTCCTGGATAGGAGGTAGTTCATCAATTTCCCGGGGAGCCAGAATTTGGAGCTTATGAATTATTTGTTTGTAAATGATTTCTATATTATGTGAATGCTTCCTGGCAGTTCACCCTAGTGGTTAGCCTAGATCCTCCTGTTCTCTGGCCAAACACAACTACACACATTTCTGTAGCATACTAAGTGCTTTGCCTATAGTTCCCTTACCTGAAATCCTCCTCCTCATTTGGCCCTATTTGGTTTATACTCTTTCTCCCTCGTTCTCCCTCTTCTTTCCCCTCTCCCTCCTCCTCCCCCCCTCCTCCTCACTCTCCCTCCCTTCCTCCCCTCTCTCCCCATCCCTTCCCCCCTCCTTTCTTCCTTCTCTCAGTCTGTTTGGTTTTGTTTCTGTCCCTGATATTTTCTGTCCTCTCTTTCCTTTCTCTGTCATCTGTCTGTCTCAGATAATTTCATACATATATAATATGGATTCTGATTATTATAACCTCCATAATCTCCCTTCTGCCCCAGGAGCCATTCGCTTTCTCATATGTCTACTTCCTGCATACATGACATTTTTCCTGTTACTGTTGTTGATCTGTTTCATTGTTTGTTTTATTTTGGGTTTTCCTTGAGACCCACTGACGTTCACCAGGATCACTCCATGACCACAGGTTCATATCTGCCCATCAGAGTCCTCATCCTGGAATAAATGCTGTCTTATTGTGTCTGGTTTGGTGCTCTGAGTTTTTCTTTAGCTCGAGTCTGTTTCTTCTTGCTTGTCCTTTTTTACATTGTAGTTATCATGCATTCTCTCTTAAGCTGACAGTCCTTTGAGGATAATACATGTATTCTTGCTCCACATAGTGAGGCTAGGTCTGTACATAAAAAGATTTACCCTTTTAACTGTTGCTCCATGCATTTTTGAAAAATGACCATGAAAATGCTGTAACCACCACAATCAAAATAGAAAGCAACTCTCTCATCCCAGCAAGTTCCTTGTCCCATCTGTCCTTATACTTTTGCATTTCTAGAAATTTAGAGAATGACACCAAATAGCATGCCGCCTTCCTGTTTGACCTCACTCACCAATGAGTGGTTTGGAAGTTGACCCGATTCCCCCAGGTATCAGCATCTGATCTATTTATATTGCTGTGTGAGTGTCTATTATCTGGACACACCCATTGGTTTTCAGTTTGACAGTATCTTGAATAAAAGCTTTATGATCATATTGAGATCTTCTGTGTAGTTATGTTTGAATTTGTCAAGAGTAAATCATATAGGATTAGAATTGCTGTATTATAGTTTTATAAAAGCAAACAGAGTCCTAATTAAACTGTTTGTATCATTTCATATCACTTTGCATTCTTAGTAGCAGTGATGAGAATCCTAGTTGCTCCATCTGAGTGTGGAACTGCCTCCTTCGCTGCAGCCACTGAGTAGCAGAAGGCGGAGACCCTACTGTACCTTTAATGTAAATGCCTCTGATATCCCTCGAGCCTGGGTATCTCTCCATGTTCATAGTTTATCTTTATATATTTATTTGATGACAGTTCTGTTTAGTTGTTGGTCATTTTTATTAGACTCTTTATCTTCTTCTCAGAGAATTCTGAATATTGTTTATATATTTTGGATCCAAGCCTTTGATGTGATATGTTCTCTAAATAATTTCTTCCTGTCTGTGGCTCTTCAAAATTATTTTCCTGAGGAATGATTTATTTTAAAAGAAGTTTATCATTTTATAATATTTTATTTACCAATATTTTATTTTATCTGGTATGTTTCATGTCCCTTTTAGTAATCTAATCCAAGTACACTAGAGTAGGTTTTTTTTTTTTTTCTGGTTTTTCGAGACAGGGTTTCTTTGTGCAGCCCTGGCTGTCCTGGAACTCACTCTGTAGACCAGGCTGGCCTTGAACTAAGAAATCCGCCTGCCTCTGCCTCCCAAGTGCTAGGATTAAAGGCGTGCACCACCACTGCCCGGCTCACTAGAGTGTTTTGGGTTTTTTTTATACTTTCTTATAACAATTTTATAATTTTAATTTACATGCATAGAGCTATGTAAGTTCTGTTTAGAGACAATTGTTATGGATGTAGTGTAGTAAGATTGAAGTTTGGTTTTAGGTGTACAAATATCTTATCCCTCAGGAGCAGTTAATGAAGAGTCTATCCATTCCTCCCTCAATGACTCCTTTGTGGGTAGTGGATTCCCCACTGAGATGTGTGCATTACTGGACTTAGATCTTTCCAGTGAGCTAGATGCCTACCTTTTTATCAGTGCCTGCACTATCTTGATTCCGCAGCATTTCCATAAATCTTAATATCAAGTAGTATAAATATCCCAGCTTTGTTCTTTTCAAAATTATTTTGTCAATTTATCTTTTTTCTTAATATATGGATTTTAAATTTTGATAATAAAAATTCCTGTTGGTACTTTAAAAAGACATGTAAACTCTTTATCTCTTGTTTCCTCTCCCAAGTCCTAAGATGGTATCCATAGTTCCTTTGGCTCCATTGGTCAATTCTGGGGACATTTAGCCATGCTTCTATTGAGACTCCTAATTCATGAACACTGTCTGTACATTCAGGTCTCTGAATTCACTCAGCAGAAGCCTGGATTTTAGAGCATAAAGGCCTCACATGCATTTTGTGAGAGTTATTCCTAAGGGTTTTGTGGTCTTGATACTATTATAACAGTACTGTTTGTTGACAATTTTACTTATCCTTAGTACCCTCAAATGCTACTTTTATTTTCTTGCATTGTTTTATTGACTGTGTTTCTTAGGACTTTACAGGATACACTTCTTAAGTCCCCTTGGAGTGTTTCAGCATATTGAGGCTTGACACTGGAGATCATAGTTTGTGTGTGTGTGTGTGTGTGTGTGTGTGTGTGTGTGTGTGTGTAAAAAGACAGTTTCACCTTTTCCATGGCAAACAGATTCTTTTTCTTATTTATCGCATTGGTTTGAACCACCAGTAAAATGTCACTATAGCTGAAGAGTAGAGATCCTTGAATTGTCACTGTCTATATGAAAAAGATGTCCAGTCTTTAGCATTAAGCATGACGTTAATTTCAGGATTTGGAAACATTCTTTAGCAGATTGAGGAACCTACTTGTTTTTTGATAGATATATTTATATATCGGTTATACATAGATGTTGAATTTTTTTCCAATTTTTAAAATTAATTTCCCTATTATACCTCACTGCTCAGAATGCTTTCTGTATATTTTATGGCTAGTGTATGTGTGCATGTGTACATGTGTGTGTGTCTGTGTGTGTGTGTGTGTGTGTGTGTGTCCAGGCTAGATATCCCTGAGAAGGTGAGGCCAAAGTTCAGGTATGTGGAAGCATTAAATTGATGGGGAGCTTATTCTTATTGGTGTTTGAATCATAATTGTATTACATTTACCTAAACTCTTGAATTTTTCATAAATGACTTGAGAAATAAACATCTCTGTTTTATAAACAGGGAATAGATAAAGGTGGAATTATTTAAAAGTTTATACACCACTGAGTAGTGGGGAAGTCCCTATTCATTTCTCAGTAGAAATCTAACTAAATTATTAAGGTCATAGAACAAAAATATCTAAGAAGGAGGCTGCTTCCAATATGATACAAAGTTAATAGAAGCTTGATCCACATAATAAGAGAATAGGGGATCCATTTGATTTCTTCAATATTTGTTGTTCTTGGAATGACCACTAAACTACTAAGTAAAAGTAATTCATTTACAATACTTGCCTTCGCTCTGTGTCTTAGTTACTTTACTATCTCTGGGATAAAACACCATGACCAAGGCAACTTATAAGAAAATATTTAATTTGGACTTACAGTTTCAAAGGGTTAGATGGTGAAGCAAAGGGATGGTGGGAGTAACAGCTGTGAGATTACATTTTAATCAGTAGATTGGAATGAGAGGGGGAGAGGAAGGAGCAGAGAGAGAGAGGGGGGGGAGAGAGAGAGAGCGCACAGAGAGGATAGCAACAGAAACATACTTGGGGTAGCATGAGTCCTTTGGAGTCTCAAAGCCTTCCCCAAGTAACACACCACCTCTAACAAGGCCACACCTCCTAATCCTTCCAAAACAGGTCTACCAGCTGGAGAACATTTATTAAAAACATTAACCTACAGAGAATAGTCTCATTCAAACCATGACACTATTAATTGGTTATTGGTTTGCAACGCTAAGGATTTGCTTTATAGACAAAACATAGACATTATTTTTGTTTACATATTAAGATGAAAACATCAATCAAACTTGAAAAAAAAACAAAAAGATTTGAGGAAACTATAATGTGGGGGAGAAGTCAGACAACTCCATGCATGTTTGCCTTTTTATTTTCCAAGTGGGACAGTTAAGCCCCTTTGAATCTCAGTCCCTCTCCTCCTGTGAAATGAGATACAAATTCTCACAACTGTAATTGTTGTAAGAATTAATGAGCCTTGGCTGGCAAGATGACTCAGTGGGAAAAGGTACTTGCTGCCAAGCATGAGAACCTGAGTTTGAATCACTCAATTCAGGCAATGGAAGGAGAGAACTCTCTGTTGTGCTCTGAACTGCACACATGAACATGCATGCCCACACATGTAGATACACTAAATAAATAGATAGATAAATAAATGAATGTAAAAGAGGACTAGTCAACCCATATGCATGAAATGCCTATAATGAAGTAGCCATCTGACTGATAGCAGCTATGACAGGAATAAAGGAAGGCCGACCTGTAGGTAGAAGGAAATCAGTCTCCACTGATGAGGGAGCAGCATCAGTTTTCAAGTTAGTCTACAAACCCCCTACCATGCAGATGCTAGCACTGTCCAGAGGCCACAATGAATCTGAGTAATGAAAAGACAGAGGTTTTGAATCCAGCTCAGGATATTTGAGTGACAGGATATCTTGTGTGTGACATCATCACCTGCATAGTGTAGTTGAAGGCGTTGATATTCTGAGAGGCTCCTTGACTCACCTAATACCACCCAGAGGTGACTAAGCCAGAGTTGAAACCTGAAACATGCCTGCATTGAGCCAGGTGGCACAGTGGATCAAAAACTCTAGGTGAGCTCCTGGTGTCTGCTTGTTACACATTTCTAATGAGTAGGCCCCTAGGTTTAATTAAGGAAAAGGGAGATTAATTGTTTCTCCCAACAGCTGCAAATTATTTACATTGCATTTGTGTTGATGGCTAATAAAAGAGCAAAGGAGTATGGGGACGGCCCGGAATGGCTGTAATTCTTATGGAGTCCATAATGAAGTGCCGGTCTGAACGACAGAATATAAGAATGGATGCGCCTACTGCCCCATGCATACCTGAAATGGGCAGAGCTGCTCTCTGCTCTGAGAAGGATTCAATCAGCAGAAATGGATCTCAGGGGCTCAGACTTGAGACTAGCTTGGCATATATCCCTCCCCCAGCAGACTGCCAGCCACTCACTCCGTTTGTGGCTGCTGGGGAATGAGTGAGAAACAGAAAGATGGAAAGATGGTGATTTAGGTGTGGTTTCCCACCAATCCCCACCAAGAGCTGGGACAGCTTTTAAATGAACTTTTGATGGATGATGGATTGGGAGAGGGAAAGGGCAACAGAATTAATCTCAATTCTCTGAGCTCTTGACTTTCCGTGGCTACTGAAAAGTTGGTATAATCCATTACAATAATGTGGTATTCCACGAACTTTTCCAGGAGAGCTGTGAACAAACATGTACTCACCCCAGGTGGGGCAGCAATGACAGGCCAAAGTAACAATCCCTATCGTAGCTAGCCTTGTGAACTAATGAATGTATTGAGCTTACTTGCAGCACCACACATGAGGGCATACTTCCAGTAATGTGTGACCCCCCCTCAAACAATCATGTCACCAAAAAGTCTGACCTCAGCATGGATGAAGACTCCCCCATGGCTGTGTAGTTGGAATATCCATCCTCTCAGTTAGTCTTTCACTCTCCACACTAGTACCTTTAGAGATCACATGTAGCTAGGGCAGGATTCCATGCCACAAGGAGGGGTTCTATGAAGGCATAGGAATCTTTGGTGAGAGTCTCATGACATGCCTCCTCTGAGGGAACCTCAATAAGCCCAACATGAGGGATTCTTGTGTGTAATCACACCTTCTTTCATTTAAATAGTCATGGCTGTCATGCTATGAGGACAGCATTCTGCAATGAATGTCTGTTATATATATGAAATAATAAATGTATTTTTGTGTTTGCGAATACCTTTGGTATAGGGCGACATGCTATTTTTTTTGTCTACTATGAAACGTGTAGTCATCTTCAGAAAGGCACTCTTTGTAGAAACCTTTTTTTTTACTCTTTTTATAATGATCACACCTATTTTACAGATTGCCATGGGGAAGATATATGACCACTACCTGGAATCTATTGGGCAGAGGGTGAGGGTTGGCCATACTAGGTTGATGTGTTATTTTTCTTTTTAAAAGGTGCCTGCTTTGTCTTCTTAATTCTGTTGGTATATAAGAAGGATTTAAAAGAAAGACCAAGAACTTTGTAGTGGAAGGAGCACTGTTGAGGCAAAGTGTTGTCTGGAGAGGGAAGGATGTTTTCTTGTAAGATGAGCTGAAATGTAGATATCTAAATGGCATCACAGGGACCAAATAAAAATTAAACAACACTCCCTAAGGAGATGAATGGCTTAATGGTGGAAGTTGGATAATCATCAGAGATGTTTACGTGTGAACATACAAAATCTTGTAACATCTTATCTCAAGCTTCTAGCCATTGTTAGTCCTTGTTAGTATATTACTGTTGCTTGGTATGCATCCCATATAGTACTGTAAACTGACTACCTTCAGAAAAATGGAAATGTACTGTGTCACACTTTTGGATGCTTGATATCTAAAATGAAGACATTGCAAGACTATTCTTCATCCGTTCTCTTGGAAATGATCAGGTAGAAATTCTTATCCTGGGTAATACCTAGTAGCCAGTAGAAGTACAACTCTAGTGTGTGTGTGTGTGTGTGTGTGTGTTCATGGTGCTGGTACATGTCTCCTGTAAGAGGGGACCAGAGGTCAAGGTTGAATATCATTCCTCAGATACTACCCATCTTATATTATTATTGCACTGGGTCCTTCATTGGGACCTGGTACTCATTTACAGGCTGGGTACCCAGCAAGTCCCAGGAATCCACCTGTCTCTGCCTTCCTAGTTCTGAGATAGAAGCATCGGCCTCCATCCTTAGCACTTTACCTAAGATCTGATCTGAGGATCAAATCGATCTTAATGCTTATACAGCAACCACATTACCAAATAAGTTATTTTCCCAGGCCAGCTCCAATCTTTCACAGTGTGTTTCTTGTGTGCTTGGCTATCTCTAGGTGAAAATTTCCCCTTTTAATATGGACCCCAGTCATTATCATTGAAGATCTACCCTAGTATCCTGGTTTTAAAAATAGATTACCTCTGTAAAGATTTTATTTCTAAATAAGGAAAAATGTTGAGACATTCAAGGCCATTATGCCAACATAATTTTTGGATACACTGACATTAAACCTGTAGCACATTAAATATATGTTTAAGTATGCAGTTGTACATTACACAATGTATGATTTGAATTGGTCAGTTTATTGAAGAGAAATCTTAATTGATGTATATCAGACAATTTGAATAGTCTTTAAATCATCAGAAATATTCAGTGTTTGTTGAATATTGACATATATACGGGTACTCATACATATATCTTTTATATATGTATGTGTTAATCTACTAATGACATCTACAAATGGACCAAGTTAAGTTGAGGTCAGAATTTACAGCACTCAGTATAATCTGCTGGTTTCTTAACTGATAATGAATTTTAACTCAGAAACATTTATTAATAGGTGACATTAGAAGTTTTAACTCTTCATAACATCGTCTATATTGATGCTTATCTTATATGGGCCATGGGTATGCTATTAGGCTCTGGATACATATCTCTGAATCTTTTCTACCTATCAAGTGGGCTAAGTTGTTGGGTCTATGATGTGGCAAATATGAAACATTGGTAGTTCTGTTTTATATCAGTTATTCAGATGGCTATCTTTTTGTTTTGTGTTGCTCTCTAGTCAATAAACACAAGCCATGGATCGAGACATCATATCATGGAGTCATAACTGAGAACAACGACACAGTCATCTTGGACCCTCCACTGGTAGCCCTGGATAAAGACGCCCCAGTGCCTTTTGCAGGTAAGATGACTGGTATTTTAGTATCTCAGGCAGAACTCACTCTGGAAGCCTGATGTCAAACCTCTACAAAGCTGAGCTAGGACCTAAAAGCTATTGTCGCTGCCCTATGTGTAGATGGCCTGTGGTTTTCATGATACATATCTCTTCTCATTGCAAGTGTGGACTTTTTATCTCCTTATGGTTATTCTCCTTCACATTGCTTCCTATGGAAGACCCATGCTTCTTTTTTTGTGATTACTTTTGCTGTTTTTGTTTTCTTTGAGACAGTCTCTCTATGTAACTCTAACTATCTTGGAACTAGCTATGTAGGCCAGGTTGATGCTGACCTCAGTAAGATAAGCCTCTCTGTCTCTGTCTTCTAAGTACTAGGATTGAAGACCTGTGCTACATGCCCATTTTTGTTCTTCTAAGAGGTGATAAATAGCTGAGATGGCCCCTGGAGTTGGAAGAGCTGGACTGGTGAAATGCCTTGGGAGAATTTTGCTCCTAGAGAGATGGCCCATAGACATGACAAAATGTGGAAATCACTGTCCCCACTAGCAACATACCACATGGGGACTTGTTTCTTGGTAGACTGGGAAGAAAAGGAAAATAAAAGGTATCAGAAAAGGTTGCTAAAGGTAAGATGGCACTGTGCCCATGATCTTCAACATGAGTGTGGATTTTAGAGGAAGAATTTAAAGTCAGGGTGACTTTGCCCTTTGTGCTTTTTGGCTAGAGAGATTTCTTGTGTCTTCAAGGCTATTACTGCCCTCCCCTGATGTCCTGCAAAGGTCAGACTCCAGAAAAGGTGTGTGTAGGATACTACACTATCACCTGCTTCCATGGATTTGTGTAAAGATGAGGAAAAGGGCAAAGCCTTGGGTAGGAGGCCTTAGACAAAGAATGTCTGAGGATGCCTGAATCACGAGGAATATTGTTAACATTTTATAACTGTCAAGAGAAAGACAGGAAATTTAATGAAGGTTTTCAAGACCTCTAGAAGATTGCTTTATGATGGATGGGTGCCAGGCAGGGGTTTTCACCATGATGAAGTCTATTTTTTCTGACAGTTTGTCTGCTACATTATGAGCTACTTGGGCAGAAAAAAAAA
>JADRCD010224124.1:0-25056 GCA_019843815.1 Montemys delectorum | reverse complement strand
TACCATGCTCCGAATACCTGTAGTCCTAGAACTATTATTTTAAGGAAGTGGAAGGGTTTGTTTTCAGTGGGTCATATATTTATAAAGATAGCGGGTACACATCATTGCTCAATCTACCTCCTTATGTAACTATATCCAGTCTCCCAAAGAAATTTTATTTATAACCAACCTTCAGTACTAGCAGAATTCTACAGAGTATGGGGACCCAGTTGAGAGTCTCAGTCAAGACAACCTATTCCTGATTCACATCTGGGTGGAGGTTAGACTATCCTCTATGATTTATCCTGTGCTAAGACAATCATGGCCGACTGACTATCTACTATTAAAAGGGTATATTTGTACCATCTAATATGGTAGTCAGCCACTTGTGGTTATTAAAATCAAAATTAATTACAACAACAACAACAAAAAACCATGAGAAACTAGGTTTCCAAGTTCTTCATTTTGAGAATTCCGTAGCCACAAGTAGCAGCCTGCTACCAGGTGGAGCATCTCCCTCCTTACTGAAAACTAACTGAACGGTTCTAGTGGTTTGCCTAAAGCTGCATAGCCTTTCACAGGCTGGCATGACCCAGGACTTGTAGGCAGACTGCCTCAGGAGAACGGTCCCCAGCAACCAAGAGCGTACCTGAAGGGGCCGCAGTCAAATGAGGGTGGGAGAGACATGACTGTATAGGCCACCGGCAGGAGGCTGAGGAAGAGCACCAGCAGCAGCAGGCCCATGTAGAAGTTGTTGGATCGGGAGGCTTTAAACACACGCTCGTGGGGAACGTTGCTACTCATGACTGCCCAACACTGGAAGTACATGGAGGTCAATAGGCGCAGGACATTGATGCCCACCAGTCCTGGAGCATAGAAGGAGCCCATCCTGAAAGGTCAGAGACAGGATTCCTGGTTGACCTGGTAGCAGGAGAGGGAGGGCTAATAGAAGGTGATGGGATGGATGAATCAGGGGCATGCAGTCAAATTACTTTCCTGAAGGGCTCAAGAGGCCTCCTGTTTAACCAAGATATTTGCCTTCAGACTGGAGCCATCCAGCCCCAAGAGAGGGAGATAACTCTGAGCGTTTCTGGTTGGGACCCTAGCTAGGATTCTATCATTGCTTTCCAACAGCAGATCACATGATCTCTGGTCTCCAGGAGCAGCCCAACTGGCTGGTGTGGCTTACAGACTCCATGCAGGCTCAGAGGAGGAAGTTCCTTCCTCCCCTCCCACTTTCCTCTTTCCCTTTTCCTCCTCCCCTCTGTTTTCTTCCCCCACCCTCCATTCCTTCTTTCTCAGCAGCACACTGGTCATCGCTAAGTTGTTCCGCTTCTCACCTTGTCCTGCACTCTGGCTTTTGTGAGAAAGCGGGAGCCCAGACAGAGAGGCGAGGTGATTCGCCAGCCCCTGCCAGCTCACTGAGAGACAAATGGAGGCTCCAGTTCTTTCACTCCCCACATTATATGATCCTCAGATGAAGTAGGAAACTTACCAGATCATTCCTTGGTTGAAGATCAAACCCAGCACATTTCCACTAATATCAAACTCAGCATATGAGGGCTGGAGAGAAAGGAAGGACAAGAGGGGAAGAGGGGACTGAGCAAGCACAGGTTAGGTGACACCAGCTGGAGCCTGTCAAGTCAAGACAACTCACCCCCAAATGCCTGATTTAGGTTTAGGATCCTGCCTGTTTGGTTTTTGATTTTTTGTTTTTCGTTGTTACTAATCTTCAACAGTTTCCGCTGTATAGCTCAGGGTGGCCTCAAACTTATGGTGATCCTTACGTCTCAACTTCTCAGGCTCTGACGTTAAAGCATCCTGGATTCTGTTTAATAGGCTTTTGACATACATGTGTTTGCTTGTTTATAGACACGGGGTTCATGTAGCCCAGGATGCCCTCTTACTTGTTACCTAGCTAGAACTTCTGATTCTCTTGCTAACACCTCCCAAGTGCTGGGATTATAGGTGTATGCTATCATACTTGGTTTAGGCAGTGCTGGGGATTGAACCCAGGGCCCGTGGCATGCTGGGCAAGGATTCTACCTAATGGCCTGCCTATGTTCCCATCCTTGTTTTAAACTTTTAAAGAAAAGTTTTGAGGTTTTTAGTTAATTTTTATTTTATGTATACAGATGTTTTGTCTGTGTCTGTGTACCACATATGTGTAGTGACCCAAGAAGCCAGAAGAGGGCATCAGATCCCCTGGAATGGACACCATTAGCTGCTTTGTAGGTGGAAACTGAACCCAGGTTCCCTGCAAGAGCCACAGTGCTCTTAACTGCTGAACTGGCTCCTTAGCCCCCAAAGTTAGGAAGTTAGTAAAACTGAAGCTTTTGACAATCACCACCAGCACCACCTGTAATTGTATCTACCTCTTCAGGCTGAAGCCTGACTCTGTTTTGGAAAGAAATTTAGCACCTCAGAAAACATTTCAACACATCCACAGCTCATTTTAAAAAAATAATTTTAAAAAACCCATTTTATTTATTTATATTGCCTGCATGTACGTCTGTGCACCGTGTGTGTGTGTGTGTGTGTGTGTGTGTGTGTGTGTGTGCCTGATGCCCTCAGAGGCCAGAAGCAGGTGTCAGATCCCCTGGGACTGCAGTTAAAGAGAGCTATGTGCTACCATGTGTGTTCTGGGAATTGAACCCAGGTCCTCTGGAAAAGTAGCCAGGGCTCTTAACCAGTGAGCTATCTTTCCAGCCCCTACAGCTCATTTTTAGATATGGCTTTTCCTTACTGACTGGAAACAACATCTTTATTATAAACGGCCGTCCCCCCATAGCTTCTATCAGTATCCGTGCTTTGCGTTCTGCTGCATTGGCAAGCGCGTGTATTCCAGTGCCAGCTTTAGTTATTACAGGGTCATCATCCTCTCCCTGTTTGGAACAGGGTCTCCGTATATAATCCAAGCTAGCTTCAAGCTCCCGATCTTCTGGCTTCTTTTTTTGTACATGTGAATGTGATGTTTGCGTGTGCACATGTGTACGCACCTGTGTGTTACATATTTATCACTCTCTGCTTCATTCCTTTGAGACAAGGGCTTTCATGGAGCCTGAAGCTGGGCTGGCAGTCAGCAGGCCCTAGCAACCCACAGTGTTAGGGTTACAGTGTGTATGTGACCCTGCCTGCCTTTCTACCTGGGCGCTGGAATCTGAACGGAGTGGGTCCTTATGCTTGCACCAAGTGCTCTTACCCACTGAACCACCATCTTTCCAACTGCCACGCCTGGCTTCATATTATACCCTATTTGAGTGATGGGTATACGTCTTTGTTTCTTTCTAAAGAGCTTTCTTGTACATTCACATGCTTATTTCTGACCAGATTCTACTGTAACTTTGCAATCTTGTGGAGTTTAGAAATTGATTTGAAGACAGCAACACCGTGTCTTCCTATCAAAGATGGCGTCACTTTGTTAGGTCACCATTCTTTCACTATTGTTCTCAGGCACGGTCCCAAGGTTTGTTGGTGCTGAAGAGGGGCTGAACAGGATAATTTAAAAACACATGCCAGAAACCTGTTCTGTGGCCCATGGGTGTCAAGCACCATGCTACAGGCCAGGATGAGGGCTACATAAGTAATCAAGACGTGGAGTCTTTTGCCAGAAGCTCAGTTAAGGAATCTTCCTTTCCCCAACCTGACTACTGAGAAGAACACTGCAGTGTGTGGAGGAGATGCTCCCTGGGCCAGGCAGTCGGCCTGAGGTTCTGGCGATTCAAAGAAGGCCACCATAATGAGAACCTGACATGTGCTCGGGATGAGCACTTCACCACGTAGTGTGGGAAGAGGGGATCTCAGGGGGTGGTGGTGATAAGGGTCAGAGGCTCCTCAAAGCAGAATTAGAAGTCAGGAAAAGGGCATCAGGTTCGTGGTTGTTCAGAGATTTCTATAATGTGTATGCATCCTAAGATTTCGGCCTTTCTCATAGAAGTCAGTTAGGTAGTTCTCCACTGGCCTCCTGCTCGGCACTGAAAAATGTAGTTCACCTTTCTCCAAAGCTGAACGCTTTTATTTTCTTTTAAAATTTTTTTTAAAAACTCTTTTATTTTAGTACTTTATGTGTATTGTGTTTTGCCCACACGTATATCTGTGTACCACACAAGTGCCCGATGCCCATTGGAGGCCAGAAGTGGGTGTTAGATATCTTGAAATTGGAGTAGCTGTGAGTTACCAAGTGGGTCTATGAATGGAACCTGGTTCTCTGGAAGAGCAGCCAGTGCTCTTAACCACTGAGCTATCTCCTCAGCCCCTACACCTCCATTTTCTAGATTAAGGTCATAGTGGAAAACGGTGGAGTTGCTTCCGTGAATGCAAAGAGGACTCTTAAGTAAATATGATTAAACACACTTCACAGAACAGTGACTTGCTTTAAGCATCCTCAGAACTGAAATGTGCAGAGTGTATCTGAGTAGAAATATCAGAGAGGGTGGTGTTAGCACCTTCGTGCAGAATATATGAGGAAGAGCTTACAAAACCAGCCTCGAGGTCCCAGCACCAGCAGTGATTCATGAACCGGACAAAACAAGCTCGGAGGAAATCCCCGACCAAGATGGTGAGGTATGTCACCAGCATGTCAGACACGGTCAGCCTCATAAACTCCTGCAGGGAGGAACACAGGAAGACAGAAGTGACCAGGTGGGAACTTAGCCATTTCTCTCAAACACTCATGGCTACATAATTCTCTCTCCCACTCACCTGAATCCATCCGTGTGGACCGATTCTTCCTGGCAGAGAAAGGACCTCAGATTTTGGAGAAAGTGTAGTTTAAGCCTCGGCGCTATAAGTCACTAATTAAATAACTTCAGAATAATATCTGAACTTTGAGGAGTCAGTAATACCATGCCTGCTGAGTTATTGGGAAGCCTTTCCATTAAGTATGTAAACTGCCTGGTTTATTGGTACTGACCAGTGCCCCATACTCACCATTGCTAGGATCTCTAGGATCTCTAGGATCTCTAGGCTCACTTTCTGCTTTTCCCGTCTGCTCTGATAGCCTGGTTGTCCCCATTAGGACTGAATGTGACCATCAATTACTTTGGCCAATACTTTTTACTAATCAAAAATTTTCTTGATTTATAGAGAAAATAAACCAAAGAGCCACATAGCAGAAGCGAACGAACAAGGTTTTCTCCATTTATATAGGGCATAAAGAACTGGTTGGGTTTTGTTTGCTTTGTTTTTGTTTTTTTTATTTGTTTGTTTTGTTTTTGTTTTTATTTGTTTGTTTGTTTTTTTAATGGAAAAGAGCTGATAAGACCTCTGTTATGTAGCATTTCCTAGGAGATTAAAACATTCTACCTAGCATCGAAGTTCCTTAAATGAGAAACTAAACAATTCAAAATAGGTTTAGGAAGTTCCTGAAGCCTACCAGATTCACTAGGCTCCTCCTTCCCAGGGGAAAGCTATAAAGACTGCTGAGAGCCACTCTTAAAGGAGGTGAGCTGCAAAGAAGACCCCAAGCCCAGCCGGTGCACATAGGAGGCTTAGACCAACTGAAGCACATGGAAAGGATTTCTCCAACTTGATGAGCTGCTTGCAGGCTGTGCAGTGGGCTCCAGGTTGCCAGCTTTAGTGAGCTGTCACCCAGGCTAGGGTGAGCTTTGATGAAGCAGCTGACTTAGACCCATTTCTGCTCCTGTGAGTAACCCTCACTGACACTCCTGTAAGGGACCTGCATAAAACTCATTGGTTCACTGGGTGGACTTTGGTGGCGCTTATACTTTGATCTGCTCTGAGCACCCTATCTGGGGTGAGTAGCTGCACGTGTCCCATCTCCTTAGGAAAAGTCTTGTCACTCAACAACTTCATCACAAGTTTAAAGACAGCAGATACATGTGAAGTTCTAGGATGTACAGGGCCTGCTCTATTCATCTTGGACCTTCCAAGGTGATTAGGAAATGCCTGCTGGATGGACATTTGAGTTTTCAGGATTATTTCCCAAATGGAAAGATCAAAGAAGGGACAACAACAACAACAACAACAACAAACCCAAGAACAAGGGTCACCTTTTCAGAGAGCATAACTACTCACAATGCCCACAGCTGTCTCCCAGCAAGAACCTCTGGGCACGTCTGCAGGGTGTGGTGGTGGCCGGGGCACACTCTCATTCCCCCCAGAGGAATTGTAATAGTTAAACAGGGTCCAGTGAGTGATGTTCTTGATTTTCTCCTCGTTAGAAAGCTGGAAGAGAACATGGCAGTCGGAAGTTGGATGGAACCAGGGGTATTTCAGCTGTTTCCATGGGAACAAATAAAACTAGCTCCAGCCCTGCCCGGCCTTACCACTGGACAATCTTCTCAGAAAAGAACTTCTCAGACTTTTAGTCCAGCAAGAGAGGGTGCAATGGGTTAAAGTCCTTTGACCTTTGCCACAAAGTTTTCTCCCTAACTTAGCATTCACTTACCTACCCACCCATCCATCCATTTGTTTTGAGAATTCAGGGTCTGATCTGTACATACAAGTCAGTGGTGACACAGGGTTTTCTCTCAAGGAAGTTCATAGTCTAGTAAGTAAGATGATGGGGAGCACCCACATCAGATGATGGGGAGCATGGAGGAATCCTTTAAGGCAGTGACATCTGGAACTGGCCAGCTACTTTCCAAGAAAGTCAAGTGATATCTCTACCCCAGAGTAAAATATGAGGCTTGGGAGGGTGGAGCAGTTTCTTAGGGAAGCCAGAATGGGTAAAAGGATTATGGACCAGTGCAGATCATGGCATTGTTAGAGCCTTCCAAAACCTTTCTGTATCCTGCAGAATAATAACGAGGCAGTAATGAGGTGAAGGTATGAGGAAGACTCATCTGCTCTCCACTGTCTCTGTTCTTTTCCCTCCTCTGTGTTCTCTAACTATCCTGCCATTCCCTGTTAGCATCAGCTCTTCCTGAGCTGAGGATCTGAGCTCCCCCTGTGCTCTAATTCACTGCCTTCGACTTGCCCCCATTGAAGCGTATTTCACAGTGTGTTGTACTGAATGAGTCTGTTTCCTGACCCCGAGCATGCAGCTGTTCGGAACAGGACTGTGTCTAATTCCCTGCTGTACCCAAGGGCCTAATTTGCAGGCATCCCATACATGTCTGACAAGCACTGATGAGCAGTTTGGCCACCCATGACACATCACATCAGTGGACAATTACTTGGTTATTGACTAGCTATGACAGCTGTGAAGCAACATAGAAAAACCTGCATACAAAATATGAGAGTACTAAATGATATAGACATAAGGTGGGAAAAGATAACCTGAGAAAAATGCAGGAAAGAACTGTAGCAACTATTGCCTTTGGGTGATAGGTTCTGGAAGTATCTCTTCTTAATTTTCCTTCTTAAACTTCCAATATTTGTTTAATTAATAGAAATTATGCACAATAAAGTTTATATTCTAAAGGGAGCACTGTGGGCAGCAGGCATGGTGGAGTGTGTGGGCTCTACCTTAAGGTGCACATCATCCATGAGGGCCAGGAGAAACGTGTAGAGGTTTCCCAGGAAGAGTGCAAAGATGCGGCCCAGCTGCCACTTCAGCCCGGTGCGCGGGTGATAATTCTCCAGGGCAGCGATGGTTTCAAACAGAGGGGGACAAAACATCCCTAGCAGAGACATCACGATCTCCACCTGAAAAATTGAAAGGAGGAGAGTTTTTAAATAAAAGATAAATGAACATAGATACTAAAAATTTTAGAAAAAATATTAGATAGGCAAAGATACAGAAAGTCTACAAAACAAAAATTTAAAAACAGGATTCAGGGGGCTAGAGAGATGGCTCAGTGATTAGGAATACTGGCTGCTCTTCCAGAGGTCCTGAGTTCAATTCCCAACAACCACATGGCGGCTCACAGCCAGCCTTAGTGGGATCTGCTGCCCTCTTCTGGCACACAGGTGTACATACAGGTAGAGCACTTATACACATAAATAAATCTTTAAAAAATTATGATTCAATAACTCACTCTTTATATATAAAAACAAAATATAATTACTTAAATTTAAAAATTCAGAATGTATATCCTATGTAGGTGAGAATAACAACCCAAAATAACATATACCACAATATATTCTAGGGAAGTTACTGAACTTAAAAAAAGAAAAAGAAAACTCTTCTAGCAATAGAAACAATTCATTTATAAAGAAAAGAAAATTAAAGAGCATCATTGGCTTTACAAAATAATTTATTTATTTTTATAAATTTGAATAGTTTTTGCCTGCATGTATATATGTGTATCCATGCATGCCCGGTGCCTGTAGAGGCCAAAAGAGGGTGTTAGGTCCCCTAGAACTGGAGTTACAGATGGTTATGAACCACCATGTGAATGCTGGGACCCAAATATAGGTCTTCTATACATTGTTAACCAGTGAGCCATCTCTCTACCCTATGATATTTACTTATTTTGAAACAGCTGTGTAGCTTGGCTATCCTGAAACTAACTATGTAGACCAGCCTGGCTCAAACTTTTAGAAATCCTCATGTCTGTGCTGGGAAAGTGCCACCATAATGGGCTTAATTTTGCTTTTTTAAGACAAGGCCTGTAATTCAGACTTTCCGAGACTCTGCTGCATAACTAAGCTTTGAAATATTAAAAGGTGTGACTGTTTAGGGGTGGGGCAGGGAACTAGCTGGTTAAGGAATAACTGCCACTATATTAATTTTCAGAATTAATTAATATATACAGATTATTAATAATCTCTCTCCCTCTCACCCTCCCTCTCCTTCTCTCTCTCTGTCTTTCTCTTTCTTACAATTGGTGCCCAGCAAAGAATGGTTTCAGGATTTCCCCTCAGTCTTGGCATCACTGGTGTCACCCATCTTACCTCATTCCTCTCATACCAGCTGGCGTTCTGCATCTTGGAGAACTCCTGGGATCGTTTCACCACAAAGTAAATGAGGTACCCGCTTCCACACAGGCAGCAGAGAATGAGGAAGTTGGCCAGGACGCGGAGGAATCTTGTCAGGTGGATATTCTCCTCTTTGTTACTCTCTTGTTCATCCACTATAGACTCCTTAGCGTGTGGAAAAGGAGAGGTGAATAGCACCAGACCAGGACCACTACCTACAGCTGTTGGTTCTATATTTCTATAAATAATTCAGAGGGATGACACAATACCCTGTAGAGAGTTAGATAAATGTATATATTCTGCTGTTATTGTTATCTTGGGCTTGATTATTTTGTAATAATGAAAACTGTGATTTACTATGTGCTAGACATGATACTAAATATTTCCCACAAATTATTTCTTAATCTAACAGTGAACCAATAGAAGGGTTAGTATTATTGCCCATGTGGCATATGTAAAGGCCCACAATGGTGTCAGTGAGCCATCCAGGGTTGTTTTAAATCAATAGACCAAGTAAATTTAAATTAAGGAACATTAATTCATTTTTTGTTATTTTATTATTTTTTATGTGAATGGATGTTTTGCCTGTGTATTTATCTGTGCACCACATGTGTGCCTGGTACCTATGGAGGCCAGAAAAGGGTGTCAGATCCCTAGGAAATGGAGTCGTAGACAGTTGTGAGCTGTGGGATCTGGGAATGGAACCCAGGTCCTCTGTAAGAGCAATCCGTGCTCTTAATCTCTGAGTCATCTCTCCAGCCCCTCAGATTAAAATTTTAGTATTGAACTTTCAAATATGGGAGTTGTCAAATAGTCTATAAAAGTTCACATAGTAGATAGTGTTAGCCTGTCGTCCATGTGTCTCTCTCACTTCTCACCACTGCATGCCACTACTGCAGGAAAATAACCATAGACAATATGTAAGTAAATGTATATGGTCTTGTTTCAATAAAGTTTTATTTACAAAAGTATGCAGCAGCTTGGATTTGCTTCCCAAATATATTTTACCAATTTCTATTCTTAGAGTTTCTTAATATTGTATGCTGTTTTTGTTTCTTTGTGTGTGTGTGTGTATGTGTATGTCTAATATTTTTTTGGTAGAGAGAGTTTAAATATATAGCTAGACATTTATGTTTTAGGAATTATCATAAATGAAGTTGTTTTTTTTTAAGATTTATTTATTTATTATATGAAAGTACACTGTCGCTGTCTTCAGACACACCAGAGGGCATCAGATCTCATTACAGATGGTTGTGAGCCACTGTGTGGTTGCTGGGATTTGAACTCAGGACCTTCGGAAGAGCAGTCAGTGCTCTTAACCACTGAGCCATCTCTCCAGCCCATAAATAAAGTTTTAATACCAGTTTTTTTTGTTTGTTTATTTTTTGTTTTTGTTTTTGTTTTTTGTTTTTTGTTTTGGTTTTTGGAGACAGGGTTTCTCTGTGTTGCCCTGGCTGTCCTGGAACTCACTCGTAGACTAGGCTGGCCTTGAACTCAGAAATCTGTCTGCCTCTGCCTCCCAAGTGCTGGGATTAAAGACGTGTGCCACCATGCCCGGCCAGTTTGTTTCCTGTTAGTATAAAATATAATTGATTTTTATCGTACTTATGTCCTGGATCAGTAACTTTCTACGAAGACATGTACAGTAACTGGGAAAACATGGTCTCCTGGACCCAGTGCCTGGGAGGAGACCTCTCTACCAATCACCAGTTACTGTGTTCACTCTGAGGTCTAGCTAACTCATCAGACAACTAGTGTATGTTAGCTCACAGAATCCTCGGTTCTACCCTGTCACATGTAGGAGGCACAGATGTCCTTGTGCTCACAAATGAACACTAGGGAAACTCGAAATATTAAATACACAGGGTTGTCTCTTCAAAGGGAGAAATGTATAGTGTGCTTTCTGCTCAGAAGGCTGGGAGCAGAGGTGGTTAATACCTTGGGACCTTTGTGCTATCTGTATGACTGGGGCCACACCAGATCCTCCCCTAGAGTCTTGAGATGTCACATGTAGTCAGTCTATAGGACCCATCTTGGATGATGTCACATGTACTCTACAAAGAGTTTCAATGTTGTCAGGAGCCATCTAGGAACAGCTGAAGGCATGCAAGTAAGCTTTCTGGAGGTAGCCCATTACTTTGAGTGGCTGAGATGGGCAAGCTCTGAATTGTAGGGCTTTCAGAGATTGTGTCCCAGGATTGCTATCTTACTATCGATATGCCTTTTCCTGTCACTATTACATAGGTTAAGGATTCCTGGGCATCAACCCACCCTATTGGGCAGATTTCCTGCAGATCAACATAAAGATGAACTTTCGTGAATTAATGCTGTCTAGATGAATTAATGATTTTATAGGATTCTTGATTTGACTTAAATAACTTTAGGAAAAATATTTTAACAGATGACTCTAGTTTTTTTTTTTTTTTTTGTTTTTTTTGGTCAGGAAGATGTAATAAAGTTAAAATAAAGAATAAAATGTGAGGGGGGGAGGGGTGATGGGATAGGAGGGTTGCAGAAGGGAAAATGGGAAAAGAGATAACATTTGAAATGCAAATAAATAAAATAACCAATAAAAATATCAAAATTAAAAAAAAAAGAATAAAATGTGCCAACTCCTCATAGAATAATAAGTAAAGGCTGCATAATAAAGAATACAATGAACTTTTATAAATTGTACTAAAAAGAGAAAGAGGCTTGAGACAAATCTGTGATCAAGGAAAAACATTCGCTCTAGGTCAGAGCTAAGGATGAAGCCACACGTGTGCACTATGGTAAATCAAGGCCATAGGAAACTGTCGCTTTGAACTTAAAATGAGCTTAAAGAATGAAACTGATGCTTTGAACTTACTATCAGCGTCCTTCTGTAGCTCTTCTTTTGTGTAACATTTTATCTATGAGATAATTTTCTAAGGAACTTTTGTCTAAGAAGTTATAAAAAGGCCAGAGAGAAAAGTATAGTGGTGGCTTGGGGGGCTCTGTCTTATCTATCAAGTGTATGTATGCCTATGACTGTTTGTCTATATGTATGCATATTCATATGTGTGTAGGTTTATGTGTATATAAGTAAGTATGCATGAATACTTGTGGAACTTACGAGACAGGTGGTTAGGTCTGACCAGCATGTGTTTGTGTAAGAGTGTCTGTGTGTCTGTGCATATTGCCTATGTAAAAGATTGTCTTTCTTTTTCTCTCTTTTCTTCCCGATTCATGAAGAGTTAACAAGTCCAAGCCTCTCACCTGGCCAGCAGGAGGTCTTTGAGCCAGGGAGATGAGAACCCTACCAATTTAGCTTTTTTTCTTTTTAATCCACTGCTGCTAACAGAAAGCATTTATTACTAAAAGCCAATGCATTTGGCCCTAGAATAGCGAAGAGTTATTTATTTGGAGATCCCATTTCCTCTCACCCAGCTAGGGAAAGCTTCCCAGTGGCTTGTGGGACCCGGAGTTTCCTCTGAAAGGAGGGTCAGCCCCAGAGTCACTACCTTAAAGCTGGTGGTGATAGAGACGTATTTGTTGTCTGCTGTCTCTGAATTTCCGATGAGGTAGTCCCAGCTAGTGAACATCTTGAAGCTGAATGTGAAGCTGTCACTGTCCCCCTCGCTGGTGCTACCCTGGGTATTGCTGGCCATCCTAGAGAACATAAGTTACTGTTGTTACACCTATCTCTTTTCTGCTACATTAGCCAACGGGATCCTTGGACTAAGTCAGTCTTGGGCTCAAGATGATCTCTAATGAAGGGGCAGGCAGGGAGGGACATTAGCTAGGACAATTTCCATTACATCCAGAGAACTATTCTCCCAAAATGTAAAGTTACCCGAAAGCACCCATGGTGTCAGTTAGATAATGAGTTGGAAAGATACAGGACACTCCACTATGGTTTTTTTGTCCTTGCATTGGATTTCTTGAGATTTGACTCAGATGGGTCAAACCAGTTGGGTCCCAGTTTGAGAACCTGGGAACCTTATTCTCAAACACAAATGTGTCTGTCTAAGCCATCTAATTTCCTTGGCTAGAGGTAGGTATTTTTCTGATATAAAACATGGGCTGAAGTGGGAGAGGGTGGGTTGGTGAGCAGGGGGAGGAAGGAGGGAACAGGGGTTTTTGTTTTTGTTTTTTTAAATTTAATTTAATTTTTCATTTCGGAGGGGAAACTTGGAAAGGAGATATCATATGACATGTAAATAAAGAAAATATCTAATAAAAATAACTAAATAAAAAAGAAAGATGAAATCATAAAAACAACAACAAAAAAACAAAACAAAATAAAACAAAAACCGCTGAGATGTCTCCATGGTTAGAGCACTTGTTGCTCTTGCAGAGGACCCAGGTTCTATTCCCAGCAACCACATGGTGGCTACAGTTGTCCATAACTACAGGTAGAGGGGGTCCGATACCCGCTTCTGACCTTCCTGGGCACCAGGCACACATGTAGTACACATACATACACGAAGAATGCTCATATACATAAAATAAATATTCAATACGATAAATAAGTATTTAATAAAAACTCAGTAACTCTTGAAGACGTTGGTTAGATGACCAGGGTTACTACATCCTTCAGCAAGCTTGGATGAAAGCACTTGGGCCTTGCTCATTGGTTGCCTGTTCCATCCTACCCGACCCAGCCTCTCAGTACTCCCTGCTGCTCAGCCACGTGGGAACCCCAGAATTCCAATCATGGATTTCACCAAATAGTGTGGGAGTTTTGTGCTTCCCCTGATTCTACCTTGCCTGTTGACTGTTTGGACTTGCTGTTCCACAGGACCTAGGTGGTTTGGGTTCATCACAGAAACATCCCATATTCATGGTCTGAACTAATTTTTTTCTTCAAAGAATATGAATTAAGAGGACTAGATAAAGCTGGGGTAGATGGATTCACTGTTAAAGTGCTTGCTACTGGCAAGAGGACCCAAGTTGGGGCTCCGAGCACTTAGGTAGGGAGCCAGGTGGGTCTGCAATTCCAGGGCTGGGGAAGTAGAGACAGATGGATCCCCAGAGCTTACTGGCCAGACAGTCTGGTTGAACTGGTAGACTACAGGTTCACTGAGAGCTCCTATCTCAAAAACTAAGGCATAGAGTGATTGAGGAATGCATATATGTACATATAAGAATGAATAAAAGAGACACCGACATATAAAGGCCAGTCCTGACCACTGAGGAAAGTAGAGTTGGGGCCAGAGAGGCCACCATGATTAACCACAGCCATACAAATTCTTTTGGTATAGTGTAGAGAGCCGTCCGAACCGCGCCCTAAAGATGGTGACGGTTGGCCAAGAGCTCTGAGATAAACAACACCTGATTTGGCTTGTAGGTTGTGCTTCTGAGTGGCATGATCTTCCCTGGCCTATGGGGAGATGACACGTGGCATGAGTTCATGGGCTCCTTCTAGGATATAAGCTGTGCCCGAGTAGGGATCGCGGGCTCACCTCCACACAATGCTGCATGTAAAGTATCCTGAGTAAACCGCTAAGAGAAGGAACCGGTTATGTTGTGTCTTAATTCCTGTTAGTCAGGGTTGGCGCGCCACAGTATAGGTCTATTCTTTATATATATGTAAATGACAGGATTGGCACATTTATTTATTTACTCATTCATTCATTCATTCATTCTGAGGAGGCTGAGCCCTGGAGAAACTTCCAGCCACTTTATCAGGTACCACAGTCTGTCTCAAGCCACGATGGCCTTCTGCTAGTTTGGAAAACTGGATGGGCTGTCCTGATAGGAATTCTGAAATCATTTGCTGTCACTGGGTCTTTGTATATGTGCTTCTCCTGCTTACAGCGCTTACTTCCAACTTGCACACCACTGTCTGTGCTCTGCCTCATTTAGAGGGGTTTCATCTCATTAAGTTCACTTCCAAGAGCTTCACATATTATCTGGCTTATCACATAGAATCTGCATTGGCTTGGTGTGATCACTAATACTGAATGTCAACTTGACAAGATGTAGAAGCACCTAGGAGACACCTCTCTGGACACGCTGATGAGGGATTATCTAGCCTAGGTTAATAGAGCTGGGAAGACCAAACTTCTGGTGGCACTGTGCCACGGGCTAGGCTCCTGGACTGAATAAACAGGAGGCTCAGTCGCTCAAGGGGCTAGCAATCATGTCTCTGCTTCCTGACTGTAGAGGCAATGTGACCAGCTGCCTTAAGCTCCTGCCACCAGAACATCCCTGCCATGAAGTATTGGACCCAGGAACTGTGAGTCCAAATTAGACCTTTCTCCTTTAAGCTGCCTTTGTCAGTTACCTCGTCACAGCATCGTCACAGCAGTGATAAGGAGCTAGACTTGTATAATCATTTGTTTGTTTGCTCTAGAAATATATCACAGGAAAGTAAATACACGTAGAGGAGTCAGAGGAGAGTCGTTTGAACGAAGAAAGATCAAACCCCACTTATTTACTTATCTGCAACTTACATATACACGACCCCACTTGCATATTTACTTATACGAGACCCTTATACTTACGACCTAATGACGATCATCAAGCTGTAGCCAAACACGCTGACCCCCACCATAAAGTAAGCCATGGGCAGCCTGTACCTCAGCCACCCAATAGTCCGCTGGTTGTTGTAGTAGCCATAGAAGAGGGCAGAATATTTGATGTAGCCCTGTAGGAAAGACATCCAAAGTCTCTGTGATTATAATCTCGGAGGAGAGATTAATTGTGCATCTCCATTCTATTGGGGATCTCTGTCTCAGAGTTTTAAAGCAAGTGTACAGAGGAAGAGTTCCAAATATTCAATTCATAGTGTTTCCACAGGCCATCCCCAGTCATCGTCTGTCCCTTTGTTATTCTTCCACTGCATGGAGAGCATGGAGGTTCAGGAAGGAGAGGTGAGTGTGTGTATGCATGTGAGCACATGTACATATGCACCCAAGAATGCCTAGCTCCAAGCTATTGTGTTCAATAACCAGGTTTTTAAGGGACTATTAATCATTTCTCTGCTTCCTGACTATATGTGGAGGCCAGAAATAAACAAGGGTTTGTGGACTTTTGTAACATTTCAAAATGACTCCAGAAAACTGTGCATGTGTATGTGTGTTCCTGCATCCATGCATATGTGCATTCGTTTGTGTGTGTGTGTGTCTTTGTAGACATACATGTGCCACAGAACGCATATGGAGGTCAGAGGACAACCTATGGGAATCAGTCATCTTCCTATCATGTAGGTTTAGGGATCAAACCCAGGTTATCAGTCTCACTGGCAGGCATACCCATTTTATCTGTCCCTGTTTTATTTTTGACTTTTAAGTGCACTTGGCTTTAGTAGTGAGTAGACTTTATATTAGTTAAGTATAGCATTAATTTAAATTTTAGTACTTTTTAATATTTCTTTGCTGAATACAACATAAGGAATTGTTGAATGAATTCCATTTGCTTTTGGGGTTTCAACAGGGATTCCTGGGTAAGAAAAAGTAAAGACAATCCCTGGCAGCAATGTGGCTGGGTACCCTAGGAAATTACTGCAACTAGTCATCACTCATTTCTGAGGAGACTCAAGTTTGACTCTAAAGCTGGAGGATGCCAGCCTATGACACTGTAGGCAACTCTGTTGCCGGGCAACATGACCTCAGGAACCCTTTGAAGCTACTGATGAGAGGCATGGAGGGTGAGGGAGAAGATTCCAGGGACAGGTCCATCAGCAGGGGGTGAGGCACTGCAGTGCTGTGTGTGCAGAGATGTCCTTGACTTGTAATATGGGACACTGACTTGTGAGGCCTTAGGTAACAGTTGGAGGTGCACAGGGTTCTCTTGTAAGCTCAGTGAAGAACATTGGCTTTAACTCCACTGGGAATGGGAAGCAAGGGTTAGCTGAACTAGGAGAGGGGTATGCTCCATCTGCGTTTTACAAAGTTCACTCTGGCAGCAGAGGAAATGGAGGTGTAACCATCTCTACATAAGGCAAGGCGTCCCAACAGCAGCCCTGATCAAATAAACACAGTACAGACAAAGGGGTGGGGAAGCATTTTGTTTAATAAGGGTTCTATTTGAAGAAAGTATCATTTTTCAACAACTCAGTGTAATACCTATATGACATTTTCCTAGGTATCCCTGAGTGAAATAGAGAATAAAGAAATCCCTTGGAGCAGTGAGGCTGGGGACCTGGAACTTACTCTGGTTTGCTGTCACTCACTTCTGAGGGGGCTGAAGTTTGACTTTGAGACTGAAAGACATCAGCTTTATAATGTCAAAATGAAGGCGCGTGAACACCATGGTCCATACCTCAAAATCCCAAAGGACAGAAAAGTCCATGGCTCGCTCTTCCTCAGCCCGAGGTACCGTCTTTCTGGGTATACTTCCGTAGGGCATGCCCATCAGCACCTCCCGTGAGGACAGGTGACAGAGTATAAGTGGAGAAAATGTGAATGGTAACTGTATATATTTAACAAATCCCATGTCCTTCTGAGATGAGCCTCACTCATACCCTTATAGAAAGATCAGAATTGGACCAAATTTACAGACTGACTTAGGATGGATTGGCTTTTCAAGAAGTACTTTTTATTTGTGTGTCTGTGAGTGTGTATGCATGCATGCATGTGTGTGTGTGTGTGTGTGTGTGTGTATGTGTGTCTGTCTGAGTCTGTCTGTCTTTCTGTCTGTCTGGGTCTGTGTATCTGTGTGAGTATATGGGGGCATCCAAGGAGGCCAGAAAATTATCTCAGATCCCCAGGAACTGGAGTTACAGGTGGTTGTGAGCCACCTGACCTGACAGACACCAGCCTTCTTGAAGAGCAGTAGACACTCTGGCAGTTGAGCCATCCCTCCATACCAAAGATTGTCTTTTTAAAAATATGGGATTATTTTTTTTGACCATTAAACTTTACATTGTTTCTAATGGAAATCTCCTAGACTATTCATTTTTACTATTTATTTTATAGATTTATTGTTCTTTTTTTGAGTGTATTATAAATTAGATAGCAAGAGTGTAGAGATTTGTTGGCAATGTTTGTCTATTTAATGACTATAACCATCTTCACATAGTCTTTTATATAAAGTTGAACACTTTTTTTTGTAGAAAACCTGGATTTGGGGGCTTCTGCAGTGATACTGTTTGTAGACAAATTGTGTTGTTAGTACAAAATACACAAACTATTCATTTTTATTTTATTTTATTTTATTGGTTTTTCGAGACAGGGTTTCTCTGTATAGCCCTGATTGTCTTGGAGCTCACTTTGTAGACCAGGCTGGCCTCAAACTCAGAAATCCACCTGCCTCTGCCTCCCAAGTGCTGGGATTAAAGGCGTGTGCCACCAACGCCTGGCATTTAATTTTTTGACCTATTGGCTAAAGTAGAATTTTTTTTTTTTTAATTGACAAATGATAAAGGCACATGACACTGTTCTGAGCTTTTGTAGCACTAGTTCTTGGTATTTCACTACACTCTTCTGCTGGTTAATTTACAGGTTCATGTTTTCAGGTTGTCTCTCTCTCCCCACACCCCCACCAGCCTTCTCTGGGTCTGGCCCTGGCTGGCCTAGAACTTGCAATGTTCCTCCTGCCTTTGCCCCCCAGTCCTGATGTCACAGGCATGTGTTACCCAAGCTCTTGTGTTTCCTTTTTTTCTACATTTTAATTTTTACTGTTATTGGGAAATGTTCTATACCTAAAGTAGCATACACAATACTTAAGTATGGTCAGTCATAATAATGAAACTTAACTCCTTTCTGCCCAACTATCATCTGGCTTTTAAAAACTCCACAAAATTGGGTCTGGGGAGTTGGCTGCCTATGAGTGCTTGCTGTGTGAGCATGAGGACCTGGGTCAGAGTCCTCAGCACCCATGCAAAATTTGAGTACAGCCACAGTGCAGGTAAGCTCGATGTGTGTGTGTGTGTGTGTGCTTGTGTGTGTGTGCGCGTGTGCGTGTGTGAAGGGGTGGGGAGTAAGGTAGGAGGATCACTAGACTTGCTGGCTATTGACCTAACTCCAGATTCATCAAGAAAACCCGTCTGTGTTTGCTTGTTTACTTGTTTAAGTCAGATTCTCTCTATGTAGCCATGATTGGTCTGGAGCTTGAAACATAGACCAGTCTGGCTTTGCACACATAGAGATCTGCCTACCTCTATCTCCCAAGTGCTAGGATCAAAGGCGTGCACCACTGTGTCTAGCTGGCAGAGTCTGTCTTAAGGTTATCCATTGCAAAGTGATATAGATATGGAAATCTTATATCTTCTCTGGTCCCTGCACATGTGTACAGGCACACATACATGTGCACATATGTGCTCATAAAACACACCATACCCCTGACACGCTAAAAACAAAAGCAACATGACTCAGTAAATCTCCAGAATTGTACCCTCTTCCACCTCAAGAGAGAGCTCATCTCCTAATCATTTCTCTGACTTTTCTTATAATTTATTTACCTTTTGCTTAGTTTTGCCCACCTCTCTTTTTCCCCAGGGTAAAAGAAAAAAATTAACTGAAGTCTTAATTTTTCTCTTATTTTAATGAAAGTCAGAAAATGTGTTATCAGTTTCTTAATTCACAACCTAAGTTCCATGTTTTGTACTAAACTACCAGGGCAACTGACATGACAAGCAAACACGGGCAGGTTCTCTTGATGAATACTGACTTTAAACAGAGCTGTGCATGTGGGGTATGCTTATAATAAAGGCACTGGGAGGAATGAGGCAGGGGGATTATGAGTTTGATGGAAGTCTGGACTACATAGTAATATCTTTTCTAAAAACAAGTTTTTGTTTTTAAAGAATGACAGATTATAGCAAAAAAAAAAAAAAAAGCATTTGGAGAGTATAAATGAATACGCTGGCTGTGGTAAAGCCTCATCAACACTCTCTGAAGACAGGAGATTCTGCTCTTACCTCTGGGATGATGACTAGACCAAATATTAAGCCAAAAAGGACGAGGTTAACTCCATACATCCATCGCAGAAAGATGAAATAGGATGCCACAGAAGAACCGAAGTGACCTGGGAGGGAAGAGAGGGCAGCGAACCGAGTCAGCAAAGAAACCATCGCTGCCTGCATGACTGGCCTTTTTACATCAGCCTGTCAAACAAACAGCCAGAGCTTGGTTTTCTTATTGCAGAGAGACAACTTGAAACTCTGTGGGGTAATGGAGCCACCTGACCTCTTGCATCGGAAAGTGAGGAACCTGGATTTGAATCTGGTTCCTGTACTCATCCAATGCACACTTTTCCTGATACAACAGAATCCATGAAGTGATATAACCAGAAGGCTGAGTACTTTCCAATTCCAAGCCTTGGGGAGACTTCTTTGAGGAAACCAGTTAAAAACAGAGACACCAAAATATACTGACTTTCAATGTCCTTGATCTTCATTTCCCAGGGAATACACTGAGTCTTGAAATTGTCAAAGTCCCTCTTAAACTTGACCCATTTCTGAAATGAAACGAATAAAACTGAGTAACCAACATGTTGACTTTAAACACCAAGGGGTACAGTCAGGACATGGGGGTGGGGGTGGGGACGTTGAGGGAAGTAGGGCAGTGCGTGCATGCGTGTGTGTGTGTGTGTGTGTGTGTGTGTGTGTGTGTGTGTTGAAATGTTGAGATAAGGGGTAGAGAATAGAATGGAGTATGGATAGGAAAGAAGGAAGGCAGGCAGCATGGCAACAGTAGGGGGAATGCTGAGGGAAACAGGCGGTCTCTCTCTTTGTCTCTCCCTACATGTATATGTGTGTGGTGTGTGTGGTGTGTGTATGTGTGGGGGTTTGGAGGTGTGGTGTGTATGTGTGTGTAGTGTGTGTATGTGTGTGTTGTGTGTGTGTATGGGGTGTGTATTTTGTGCGTGTGGTGTGTATTTGTGTATGTGTGTGGAGTGTAGTATGTATGTTTGTGTATTGTGTGTATGGGATGTGTATTTGTGTGTATGTGGTGTGTATATGTGTATGTGTGTGGTGTGCATGTGTATGTGTACGTGTGTATGTGTGTGTGGTATATATGTATGTGTGCATGGGGTGTGTATTTGTATGTGGTGTTTATATGTGTACGTGTGTGGTGTGCGTGTGTATGTATGTGTGGTATATATGTATGTGTGTATGGGGTGTGTATTTGTATGTGGTGTGTATATATGTATATGTGTGGTGTGCATATGCGTGTGGTGTAAGTGTTGAAGTGTGGGGCTGAGAAGGGAATGGGGCATGGACACGGAGGGTAGGAGGCCTGGCTCCAGTAGGGAGGATGCTGAGATGCTGAGGTAGGGCAGTGGCGGCGGGGTGTGTGGGGTCAGGAGACATTTGCAGAAACTAGAGTCATGGCATATTATATGTCTATCATGTGGAAGATAATCCAAATTTGGACATTTTGATATGAATTTTAAAGTTCTGTGTACATTTTCTGGATCCTCTGATAAAACTTCCTTCATGTTAAAACAAAAATCAATGAAAAAGAAACCTCACAAGGCGCTCAGACTTGGCAGCAAACCAAGAGCCTCAGCTTGCTGGAAGTGTTGCAAAGCTGTCCCAAGAGATCTTGGTCCAGGTCTGCTCCTCCTTTTCCTGGGTCAATCACTCACCAGGGGTTGAAGGGACTAAAGAAAGAATTCCTCTCACAGAGACTAAACTACCAACCAAAGAGCACGCAGGAGCTGGACCTAGCCCCCCTACACTTTTGTAGCAGATGTGCAGTTTAGTCTTCATGTGGGTCCCCTTAACGATTGGAGTGGGGACTGTCTCTGACACTGTTGCCTGCTAATGGGTCTCCTTCCCCTAGCTGGCCTGCCTGGTAGGGCCTTGGTGGGAGAGGAGATGCTTAGTCCTGCTGCAACTTGATGCCTCAGGTGGTACTCAAGGGAGGCTTCTCCTTCTCTTCAGAGAAGGCGGGGTGGGGGGAGTAGAATGGGGGAGGAATTTGTGAGGGTGGGACTGGGAGAAGAGGGAGGTAGGGGGGCTGTAACTGGGATGTAAAGTATTAATTACTATTCAAATTAAAATAATAATTAAAAAAAGGAAAAATTTCCTCCTTTTCTGATAGTTTGGAGTTTGTCCCCCAAAGGTGTGTATGCTCAAGATGCTCCCAGAGGGGTGCTATCAAGTGATGGTGGAAATTTTAGGTCATGGAGCCTAATAGGAAGTCCCTAAGTCATTGGGTGCCTGCCTAAACTGGACAGTGAGACCCTAGTCCCCTCCCCCTGCTCCAGTGTTCGCCTTCTCTCTTTTCCTCGCCCTCTTTCTGAGCTGGGTCTTGTGGTGATCCCAGGCTGCCTGGAACTCCAGGTCCTTCTACTTCAGCCTCCTGAGTGCTAGACATGCATCACCAGATCTGGCCTTTCCCCTCTCTCTTTGTATCCTGGACGTGAGGTGTGCAGTATTGCTTTGCTGTCTGATCCACAAGCCCAAAACAATGAGGTTACTCCTGGGTTAGGAAGGTGTGAATGAGTATGAGCCTGGATATCCTTCCCTCTTTCTGAGCTGACTCTCTAAGGAATGTGTTACAGTTACACACACACACACACACACACACACACACACACACACACTTCTATCTATAGATAGATAATTCAGTGAACAAGAGCACCACCTAACAGACTTATAGGAAATAGCAAACACCTATTTCCTATCATAAACTTAAATGCAAACCTCATCTCACCAATACAAAGATACAGAATAGTGGCTGAATTACAACTGTATGTTGTCTCCAAGAAATACACTTATCGGATACCAAACAACAACTGTAGGATTCAAAATAAGTGAGCAGGCCAATATAAAGCATAAAGAAACAGGCTCAGTCGCCCGGACATCAGACTCTCTAAACTTCAGACCAAAACTAATGAGAAGAAATAAAAATGGACATTGCACATTAATAAAAGGATGACTTAACAGTTGTAATGTTTATGTACCAAATCCTGAAGGCCCCTTCTCATAAAACATGAAAAGACATAAAAGATGGCACAGGACCTGACACAATGCTAGTAGACAATTTCAACATTCCACTCTGATATTTGGATAGGGCTTCCCAACACAAAACAAAGAAACTCCAGAGCTAAAATGTCCTTTGGGTGACTGGGACTTAACAGACATATACAGGATAATCTACTTAAAGGATAGGGAATACACACTCTTTTTTTTTTTCTCAGCAGCACATGGAACCTTCTCCAAAACTGATCATATCCTAGGATATGTATCAAGTCGAAAAAAAAGTAAAAAGTAAGATAATTCCTTATGTCAGACTACAGTGGAGTTACTAGAAACTGACACAAGAAAAACTACACAAACCACATAAATTCTTGGAGACTAACAGACACTGTTTTTGAACAAACAGTGGGTCATCCAGAAAATAAGAGAGGAAATTTAAAAAATTCTGAAGACAAATGATAATGAAAACATATTTATTCTATCAGAACCTCTGGGACACAGCCAAGTCAGTCCTAAGAGGAAAGTTTGTGGCAATAAGTTCTTATATTAAAGATCTGAGAGCTGGGAATGGTGACCTATGCCTTTAATCCTAGCACTTGGGAGACAGAAGCAGTTGGATCTGAGTTCAAGGCCAGCCTGTTCTACAGAGCAAGTTCCAGGATAGCCAAGGCTACACAGAAAAACCTTGTCTCAAAAAACAAAAGCAGCAGCAGCAACAACAAATCTCAGAGCTATCAAATAATCATGCAAATGATGTGCTTCAAAAGCTCTCAAAAAACAAGCAGCCAATCCTAAAGTAGACAGCAGAAATGATAGAGATTAAGGGCGACAGTAATAGAACATAGATTGAAAGAACGCTACACAAAATCAAGCAAGAACCCGTTTGCGAAAAAATTAATAAGACTGACAAACCTCTGCTGGGAGAGTGCTCTCTGTTTAAGAGAGACTGCTCTTGCAGATGAGCACAGCTCAGTTCCCAGCACTCACATTAGGTGGATCACAACTGTCCCTAACTCCAGCTCCAGGGGGATCTGATCCCTAATTTCTGACCTCCCTGGGCACAAGCATGCACATACAAACACAGGCATACCATGAAAAAAATAAATAAGCAGATAAATAGACTATTATTTTATTATTCATTTATTTTAATGTGCATTGGCATTTTGTCTGTATGAATGTCTTGTGAGGGTGCAAGATCCCCTGGAACTAGGCAGATGTAAGCTGTTATGTGGGTGCTGGGTATAAAACATAAGTCCTCTCAAAGAACAGCCAATGCTCTAAACTACTGAGCCATCTCTTCAGCCTGTGATGATGTCTTTTGGGTTTAGCCTTTCTTTGAGTCACTGGCTGGATTTAAGAATCGAGCTGGGTGTTGTGGTGCACGCTTATGTCAGGAGCAAGCAGGTGATCTTCCTGAGATGGTCTGCCTCAGATTATAATAATCCACCACGGAGTTTCTTCCATAGGCAAGGGCCGGGGAAAATCTCTTTAGGAAATATTCCTGCTATTAATATGCTTCTCCTGTTATTATTAAAACATATATAACAATCATTAGGGCCCACACTTTTGAGCAGATCTCTACAGATCTATGAAGATGTACTGTCTTGTAGTGATGCTATATAGACAAATAGATGACTTCTTAATTCTTAATGATGATCATACTAGATTTATATCAGTACATATTAAGCTCTTTTATAGTGGGACTGCTATTAGGTCCTTTCATCAAAACTTCAATGAGAACTCCTCCAGTTTCCCATGTGTCACCAGTTAATTGCTTCTAGATTGTAACCAGGCATTCTACTACTCAGAGCACATTTCAAGAGGTTGTAAAACCATTGACCAAAGGTCATAATAAGAAAATTAATTAATGGTATATAATAGGTTCTGGGACAGAAGATAAAGTATTGACTGGATTTGTCTATTTAAAACTTTGCTAATAGAGTTATGTTTTTTAACTCTCAATGAACCTGTGGAGCTGAGACAGGTGATGAGTGATTAGTGGGATAATTACCCCTAATGGATGTGCATGTAAACATTCACTGTTGTAAACTTCTTATTTGATTTATGATTTGATTTTATGCGTAAACTTGTGATGAACTTTTTACCATGTGATTGTGTATTCCGAAAGATGTGTAAGTGCTGAGAACAAAGAGAGAAGCATGAATTTTTCCTTGTCTCCCTTTTCCATTCTTTCTGTTTTCCCCCTTTTTCTTAAAGAGTTTTCATAGGGAACTTTTTACAATTTAGAAATAACTGCAGAAATCACTTTTCAACTGTCCCCTTTTCTTCCTTTGACTAGCAGGCTGAAAGAGCCACACAATTCCTGCAGAGAGAGGACAAAGGCTACACACACACACACACACACACACACACACACACACACACACATATATATATATATATATACATAT
>JADRCD010224122.1:11370-31537 GCA_019843815.1 Montemys delectorum | reverse complement strand
GCTCTAGTCTCTAGGTCTCTAAGATACTAAAGTGCTACTTAAAACAGTTAGAGAGCCATAAATAGTACACATGACTAAACAGGATTTTCAGGGTGAAAACAATTACATGAAATGCACACAGGATAGTCAGAGATAGTTGCACATGCTCCATATGTATATTTTTCCCTATCCTAAGAAAGCATTGTGAGTACCATTTTTGGCTGGTGCACTTTGTGAACCATTGCTTAGACCTCACCCTCACCTTTCCTACAGTTTCTTCTATTCGGAATTTTACAACACCCAAAATCATGTTGCTATGCCTGACATATCCCTTTGGGCTGGGCCATCTTCATTTTACACTAGTGCTTACTAGGAGTTTGGACTCTCTTTTCTCCAAAGGCTTCTTCACTGCATCTTCTTTAAAATTCATTAAAGCAAAACAAAACAAAAATCAAACAAACAAACAAAAAACATGTTGTTTAGCTGGAGATCCATTGGGAGCCAAATTCCACAAACTTTTCCAAATCTACCGAAGCCCTCTCTAATGGTTTCTGTCACTTAAAACTTCACATCTAGACATATTCTCTTCACAGAATCTTTCTTTGTAGCCGTGACCAATTTAGAGTGAATGACCTGGCCATTCATCTTGTACTCAGAGTTTGGGATCTTCCACACACTTACAGTATTAGTGGAGAGGATAAACCCAAGCACTCTTGATACTTTAGTGAAGGGATTCATTTTTCACTGTACAGTCAATGGTTTCTGCAGATTTAGTCAAATCATCTTTCAAATCTTGAAGAAATCCCACTTCAGACCAAAGACAGTGTTCTCTGAATTTTCATGTATGTGCAAGACTAGAATGGATTGACTTGAAAACTTCTGTAGCTCTTTTATTGAGGTTGCTGCTGTACATAGCGCCAACACCACTGCCACCTGATCCAGTCACCAATAGAGTCATCCTCAGGAGACAGGGTTCCCTCAGGCACTTCTGACATGAGAGGTCTGGCTATGCTTGGGTGGCTCTTTAAAACAAATAATTTCACAGGATTCTCTTGCCCCAGTAATCTATAAAGGCTGGACCCTGAATTTCTACT
This sequence comes from Montemys delectorum, assembly GCA_019843815.1. NCBI lineage: Eukaryota > Metazoa > Chordata > Mammalia > Rodentia > Muridae > Montemys > Montemys delectorum. The sequence continues at coordinate 30,464 of JADRCD010224122.1, read as the reverse complement.
GCCAGAACTTCTTTCTGTACTCTCAGCAAGCCTTAGCAGTTAGATTTCCTCCCCAGCCTCTGCTACACAGGACAGACTGACCCTCAGTTAGGCACTGGCCTACCTGCTACTTCTGCCTGCTTCCTTCATTTTATATTCTCATTTAAAAACTGTATATATTAGGGGAGGCATGATGGCTGAAAAATTCTGTGTCAGGAAGGAGTGTGAGCAACTGATCATATTGTCTCCCTTTTGGAAGGATATGGGTGATTACTACTTGACTCCTCTCTCGTTTATTTTCTTCTGATTTGTCCAGGACCCCAGTACACTGAGCAGTGCTATTCATATTTAGGGTATGTCTTCTCTCCTTCATTAATTCTGAAAATTCTTCAAGAGGTGCTTCTGCTAGGTGATTCCAATGCCAATCAACCTAAAAATGAAGATTAACCATCATAAGTGGTGTTTCATTTTCTCATCTCTGTTTATTTCCGTGAGAAATCAGCCAGCAGTTACACCAGTGTTTTATTTAATGCAATTATGATTGTGCTTTTATTATATATTCAAATATGACTATGATTTCACATTCTTTAGGGTCTATTTCTATATATTTTTTAATAACTGCTAGAAAGTACCTTCACATTTTGTAGCCCTTCTACCCAGATTACCTCAGTCGTGGTTTTCATTCAAGGGTCACATATTCTTACTTCCTTATGTTCCCCCTAGTAGTATTTTTTAATGCTATTGCCATTAAGTTATGATGATTTTTAGAGATTCCAATGTTGAAGTTTTCTATAGCTACATGTTCACTTGTAGAGGTTTCTTCTTTATTTTACATGAATGCAGTCAGATTGCCATAGGCAATTAAATTTGTACCACTCCAACAATGCCTCCCATCTTTTGTTTAAGAACCTCTTCTAACAATGAGCTTACTACATCCTTAAAGAGACTTAACTCATCTTTGAAAGCTCTTTAAAAACTTCTACCTTTGGATTTATCATGATGTGCTGCCTGTGTTTCACTCAGGAGCCACAGAGACAGGTCTATTGTCTTTTTTAAATGACAGTATTTCATATATCTAAAAACAGTGATCATATTTCCTATCACTCATGTCTTTCTGTAAATGTAATTTTTCATTCAATCATCTCTTTTCTAACATATTTTAAAACAGGTTTCATAAAAGATCTTCTGAATATTTGAGGAGTCCTGAAATTGAGTGCCAAATTGTTTACCCATGTGTTAGAAATTCTCTGGGAGTGGCATCCACAGTGTTTTAGATCTTCACAGTTCTCTGCATTGTTAAGCACTTTAAAGAATACAGTTAGAACCTTATCTCAACAGTGGATTACTTGAATACTTAAGCAAGAAGGCTGTTGTTTTTCTATGTTGTTATGGTTCATCATAAGTGGATTGTCTGATCTATCCAATCTAAACATCAGTTGTTGTTGAGGATAAGTGGTGGATATGAACTTCTCTACATGTTAATGTACTACTTACTATCTTACTGCTGTTGTAAAATACCTCGAGAAAACCAACTTACAGGGTTTACTTTAGCTGTCAGTTTAATAATAAGTTTATCAGTTCAAGAGAGGCAAGGGGGTAAGACTGTAAGTTAGCTGTTCAGACTGTGAATTCAATCAGGAAGCAGAGAGCAAAAGATCCTTGTGCTCATCTAATTTTCTCCTTTTCTCACAGTTCAGGACACTAGCACATTGAGATTTTTTTACTCCATTCAAAGTAGTTCTTCACATCTCAAAATACCTAGGCTAGATGGTTCCTCCAAGCCATGCTTTTGAGCTAAGTCAATTAATATAATCTCTCAGAGGTATCCACAGAAGCTTGTCCTTCAATTAATTGTCGTTCCAGCCAAGTTTACAGTTAGAATTAACCATCATGGTGGTACAATAGCTGGCATGGTTAGAAGAGATGGATGAGGGATAGATGTGTATGCAGGAAAGTCCTATTTTAATTCCTGGAAAAATTACAAAGATCAGAAGAGAAGCAGTTTTATCAGAATCATTTGTGGAGTGTTGAAAAGTTTTCTAGTTGTGTTTCATGTCAGATGTAAATTAGAATAACTAGGTTAGGATGGTGAATCTGTATTAATTTAAATGATACTACCAACAACTAAACTCTCTTCTTCCCACCCCTTTGATGCTGGGTCACTCTGGTGCAAAGCCAATGAAGCATTATCTGAAAACCTATGTTCAGATCTTTCTATCAGAAGGACCAGATTATACTGGTAAGGCAGCACTCAACAGATTTCTTGTTTAGCTCTTGGACACATGGAGAACGAGGAAGTAAAGGTGACTTGGCTCTATTCACACTGATCACAAATGAAGAGGTCAGCCCAGAAACTTATGTTTGCTGACTTCACAGGCAGCACTTTCTCTGTCATAAAATTTTATCTAATAATTATTTGGGTTAACTTGCAGCTCAGGCTTCTATCATCTGCCTCAGAGGTGATTATGACAAATGATCTGTCTTGATTTTGTTCTTTGTGAAAGTCATTATTATCTCAGTTTATCTGCCTCCAAAATTGATACAGTCCTGACCCTAAAGATTCTGATGTTTGAAGTTTAATTAATGTGGACCTACTTCTAGGATGCCTTAGATGAATAGTGCCCTGTTGATGCAAAGTATTATTATTACAATTTACCAGTAGTCTAGACTATGACTCCTGCTGGCTCATGCACTGTCTTGTATTTGAAAAAGTACAAGGCAGAAAAGCCAATATATCAGCTACTACTTGGAAACCCACACTGGCCTTGAGCTTACCCAATTCTTACATACTTTACAACTGAATTTTAAACAGATCTCAGATCACAAGAAGAATTTGTAGCTTTCCAAAATGCCCTAGAAAAAGAATGACATGGCAGTGAGTTGATGGGAAAAGAGCTTTAGCTAGAGAGGAAGAAGAGCTTTGGCTTAGGTACTGAATTACTGCTCATCCTTTAACCTTCTTGATGACCTGGAGATAATGTTTGACTTTGGAGAATATTTTATATAAGTCAGTTGGAGAATGCCAGCTACTTTACATAGCATCTGATACTTGCCAAGGACTGCCCAGATGATGAATTCCAGAGAGAGAAACTGGTGCAAAGATAGCAAGACACAGAATAATAAACGAAGAAAGGCAGCCTAGGCTATAGCTATCCCAAACCAGATATATGGAAATACTAAGGTAATTGAGAAAGCAATGTGTTGCTAATATCTTCAGACAGATGTTTAGGAATCTTTTCTCTTTTTATAGCAACATCGATATCTCACTTCTATTTTCTTCATTTTTTTTTTGAATGTTGTAACTGAAGTTCCGGATACATTTGAATTTCCACAGGTTACGACTGCCCAACATGTGCATGACCAATATTCATCTGGCTTCCTGACAGCTGCCTCTCACATCCGCACAGTAAATAGAGCATGTGGGATTGATGATTGCATGTTCTGTTTTCATCTTGATGCTTGATTTAGTATTTGACAAAGTTCCTTCTGAGAATCTTAAGAAATAGAATCAGCTTACAGGATAGTTTTAATATGTTAAAATTAATTTTATTCCTGCCTTTACCTCTCATAGTAGCTCTGCAGGGAAAGATGGAGACGCATCCCTTTCCCCATTTTATTGCAATAGAAATGGAGATCTGGAAAGCAGTAAGAAAACGAGTTATTAGTTAAAATCATATATATTGACACCGATTGTTTCATCCTGTTCCCTGTTCTGAACACACTCTGGTTCCCTGTCCTGCTCCCATTCATTTAAGCATAATACAATTTCTAGGGCTTAATTTTTGTACTTCTTGTTTTGTTTGTTTATTTGTTTGATGGAAGAGTCTCACTGTGTAGTCAAGTCTGACTTAAGCTCATTTGTATAACACAGACTGGCCTTTAAGTTGTGATTGTCCAGTCTTTTTCTCCCAGGTCTTGTGAACTTATGCATAGAAAATGATAATCTTAGAATAGAATCCCAACAATATATACTTGACATTACATTGATGATAAAACCAAGCTTTATCACTGTGTCAACCATCTTCTTCCTAAAATAAAAGAGAAAAAACATTTCCTCTCAACCAGTACTAAGGCTCCCAGGTGGCTTATTTTATACTTAAGATATATAACTCTCCATGTTCCCTGTTCTCCTGTTGGGTCCCTCAGCAGCAGTAATGCACTCAGGACCTGAGTGAATAACAGCATCCCTCACATTATCGCTTCAGAGAAGGAAATGGTGCAAAGACTCTTCTGAGGACTGCAACCCAGGGAGAAGGCACAGCTAAGCCTAAGACATGGCAAGTTCCACAGAGGTCTGGACTTTGATTCTGCTTTTTTCCCCACCCTGATTAATTTTACAGCTAGTAATTCTTACAGACTTGGTGATATATGATTTTGTATCTAAGACCAAAGGGGAGAAAACTTTTACTAATTAAATAAAACATCTTTATGTAGTGAAAGGTTTTGCAAATGAGTGTAATTCACACAGAATTATGTTGGCAACCAAGTCCCTCAGAAAAACCTTCTGTGCATTAGGGAGCAATAAAACAAAGAACTAATATAGGAGAGAGGGGCTTAGGGAGAGAATGACATACCTATTTAGAGACAGAAAGGAAGGACAGATAGGAAACAGATACCACTTGAAACTGAGATAAAGTGTCACAATATTAAAGGGCAGAGACATAGACAAGAACTCTCTCTCTGTCTCTGCCTCTCTCTCTCCAAATTAATGAGGAAAAAGATTCATTAAACAAATATAAACAAAAACATATACCTAGTTTTAAGTTGTGATTACAGTAATAGATAAATATACAGGTATAAAACACCATGCTTAACACCAAAATGAGTTTGACATGTAATATAATTAGCAAGGAATAACAGAAACAGAAAGTTTAGTTCCTCCTCCTTCCATTTTTTAAAAACGTCATCTATGTATCTATCTGTCAATCTACATCTATCTATCTATCTATCTATCTATCTATCTATCTATTTATCTAGTAGTGGTAGTAGTAGTAGTAGTAGTAGGAGGAGGAGGAGGAGGAGGAGGAGGAGGAGGAGGAGGAAGATGATGATGAGGAGGACTTGAAGCTTGAACATGTTGTGTCCAAGGCACACATTCTACCTCTGGGCTATGTCCTTAGTCCCTTCTTCAGTTTTAAGACATAGAAAATGTGCAAATAAATACTTGACACAACTTACAAAGTAAAATGTATTGAACCAACATCTATTTTATATGTGTTTTAAACAGAAAACATTTGTTTTCTTAATTTTGGAAATTAGGAAATATCTGGAACATAAGAAATTATGTAAAACATGCTATTTCCATTCCCACAACATTATACCACATGTTTTGCAATGATCTAATCTTTCTGAGTACCTAAAGTTTATCTATTTAAATCCTAAGGGGACTGTGTCAAGTCATAGAGTCCTAAAAAGCTGATTATACCAGGAAGGATATGCTCTCAGGAGTAGGACTAATGTCCTTACAAAAGAAGTCACAGAGATCTTGCCTAAATTCTTACCAGGTAAGGATACAGCTAGAAGGACCTTTATTAGATTTCAAAACTGCTGGTGCCTTAGTATTAAACTCCTAGTTTCCAGAATGTGAGAAATCAATTTCTATTGTCTAAACCACCCAATCTTGGGTATTGTGTTAGAGTCAACTCTGAATATACAGACTTATTTTGTAAGTCTAAATTTAAGCTTCCTAGAAAAAGGAGAAGGTAGACTTGGGATATAGCAGCATGCCAGAGTACATGCTCAGCATGCAGAAGGTATTAGATCCAACCCTTAATACACAAAATAACAGTCATTTCCAAAAGAATGAAAAAGGTTGACAGACAGTTCAGTGAGTCAATTGCTTTATCTGTACCCTGTGGATCCCTATAAATCTTATAAAGCAAGTAGAAACCCCTTTCACAGATGATATAACTGAGCTTCAGGAGTGTAAGAAATTTCCCATGTGAAAGCTTGTAAGAGATGAGCAGAAAGTCCTGTTTATTTAATATTATATTTCTTTTAGAGATAGCATCATTTTTTTTCAAGATAGGGTTTCTCTATCTAGACTTGGCTGTCCTGGAATTCACTCTGTAGACCAGGCTGGCCTCGAACTCAGAAATCTGCCTGCCTCTGCCTCCCAAGTGCTGGAATTAAAGGCGTGTGCCACCACTGCCCAGCTAGAGATAGCATCTTATTCAAGAGTAAAAAATTACTTAAGAGTCAAAGACTTCCCACATTGATTTTTGGAATGTACTAGAATACATTGACGCATCTGCCTAGCTCTCACCATTTTTTATTGGTTGGGTAATTAGGAAACTTATTTTTGTTCCTTAAAAATTGTTCACACATTCACTCCCACTTCATCTCAGGTCTAAGGAATGTTGGCAGGAAAAGTCCCACACCTGTTCTCCTCTTCTTGTTGCTTCCCTTCCTGTTAACATCATCATCTGAGGATGCCTTACTTTGCTAACTGAATGTCATTGTTTGTAACTGAAATCTGCATGTTCCCAACTCAAAGGTGTTGCTATAATAACCATGATATTATAGGTAACATCATGTTGCATGAGTAAGATAAAGCATCCTTTACAAGCTAAAATATTAATTTTGCTAATGTAGTATGCTAGATATTATTATAGAAAGAAACATAATTACCCAGAAAGCCAATATTAGTACATATTTTTCTTCTAACAATCAAGTTGAACTTGAAAACCCTATAAGGCCTTTTCCTGCTCTATGACTTAATAATTGAGGAATACAATAAAGGATTACTACTTTCAGAAAGAAATACCTCACTGGCCTAAGGTTGAAAGGTGTATGATGTAAATAAGACTTGGAATCAAAGAGCAGAGTAGTCTTCTGGAATATCATTCAGATCTGGGCATACTTCCATTGAGTCAACATGAGTTTTTCCTTTCCCAAGCCTTAGTTCCACTATCTGTTTAAATGCACATGAACACATCTATGTTTTTTTGAGATAAAACTTGGCTAAGAAGACTTGGTCAAGGTACTAGGCATGTCACAGCTATACATCACTGCCACTTTCTTAGTTTTGTATTATTATAAAGATGTATCATTTCATAGCATGAACATAGGCAAGGGCCATCCTATTTCTTTTAGGCATGACTACTTTATTATAGTTGATTAAAACAGGAAGGATTGAATGGAATAAAATGATAAAAATTGCACAATCATAGGCGCAAAAATGGGGAAATAGAATTCTACTAACATTCATCTAGCTCTAGACTCTGCCAGACACTGAAAACTAAAAGAAATCTAAATTAAGAAAGATATGACAGTTATTATTGTGCATTTCAGTTCTATACAAGATCTGCTTATTGCCTGTTGAGACACTTAGATTTTTTTTTTTTTATTCAACGTGGATGAATGAATTGGATAAGGCAGAGACAACAGGAGCAGTAATTTCAATCCAACAGGAATGCCTACTTACAAGGGGGATTTGGACATGAATATAGAGTAAGTTTTAGGAACAAATATCATTCCAAAGCCTTTCCACGTTAAATTAAATCACTAAGGGTTTATATTTGGGGGGCGTCTTCAATACATGGGATCTCCATTTAACACTGAGGGACAGTTATTTATAGATGTTGATGGAAATTGTCAGGGTATCAGCTGGACAGTGAGAAAGTGAAAAAAAATACTCTGTGCTTGATTAAAAGTAGTTCCACATGAATTCATTAAGCAGTCATTAACTAGCACCCTACTTAAGTTGGCCCCCCAAATATCCTAATGAAACATGAACATATACAAAAATAGTGATTTAAAAAAGGAATATCAGGAGCATATATCCTAGAGTGAGAATACTTAGCAAAAGTAGCTGGGGGCCGGATATTAGCCAAACAAGGATAAGTAAAATTTTATGCCTCATCAGTCATAGACTTTGCTCATCTGTGAAAAGCTGTAATGTGTTTTTAAATTTTTATGAGTAGTCATTACAAAAACAAGCAGACCATTAAGCTGGTATTCTTGAACCATAGGCCAGAAAGAAAGCTGGACAAATGAAAGGCAAACATTGTATTTGAAGCTCTATTGTGACCATTCAATTCTAATGGTCATCTTAGCATTGCCTTCACCTCTGTTAGATGCCCCTGTTACCTTCTAACCTCTTCCAGTCAAGCAACAATGTAACATAGTAGTCTACAACAACATAGCTAGATGTCCAGGACCTAATTATTCATCTTTCTTGACTTCCTTTCTCCCTGATATAACTGTGTTGATTTTCATCTAGTGATGACCATAGCATATCAATGTAAACTGCCTCTTCAGTGGCAGCCCTTCCTCCATGAGCACCTACTGACTCTCTAACTTATATTTATTCCTGAATTTACGACTCTTCTTTCCTTCTATATACTGCCACCAAAGCTTGCAATGTTGTATGGCCAAGTTCTTGGGTTTCACTATTTCTAGTCAGATTTTATTCATCTAACAAATATGTACCAAGCAATGAATCAGGCTGGTGAACTTTTATAATAGAGAAAGAAAATAAATTCTGTAGGCTCTGTGTTGTCTATGAATACCATAGTAGGACAAAAGAAGCAATGGACAACATATTATTCAAAGGGAAAGGATTTTTCCAATAAAACTTTAATTTTAAATGAAAACAGAAAGTCAGATTTATCCCATTGACACAGTACTGAGATAAATACTGAACACTGCAACTTGAGTAAAAGCTAGTATTTGCTATTAAAGTTGAAACTCTCCACCAAGTTATTTTTGTGTTATGTCTGCCTGCCTTCCTGCTATATTGAAGAATTAAGGGGTTATGGCAAAAATCATTGTACCTATAATGCCTAGAATACTGCCTACATTTGCCTTTTCCAGAAAAAAATATATTTGCCAGATTTTCCTTTACAATAGCCAAAAAGTTATTATTCAAGAACAATAGAAGAGAAGGAACCTGTGAGTGAGACAAATGCAATTTAGAATTCAGTCAAAATACTATCAACAATAACAGAAATAATGGCATGTTAACTTTGTGATAGGTATAGTACTAATAATTTTTAAAAGTGTATTTAATGTGCTAATCATAGCATTTAAGTAACATAATTATTTCTGAGATCAACTTATAAACTTAAAGTACACAGCAATTAGAATGCAGTTATTCAAACCCAGCCCCACTTGTATCCAAAGCTGGTTCTTAGTTAATCTGGGTCATGAAGAGTAGATAAGAAGTGTGTACAATTAATAAAGATTGTTTAAGGCAGAGAAAACAATCTTTGCTAATATTTTGAGTAATTGAATAATTAGGAGAATCAGGAGGAGATAAGAGTGGGAAAGCCTAAACAACTAGATTTTTATGGTGAATGATCAACAGGATAAAGATTTTCCTTCAAATGTTTTTAGTTGGAGTTTTCTATATGGATAAGCTAGACAGATCTAATAGAGGGTATGGACATTAGGCAAGTAGGTTTCACTCATTTATTAAAGTTTTCATTTATATCAGGACACCCTTCAAATTGTCACCACTAATGAGTTCAAACACCAGTATCTCTTACAGTCCAACCTTTCTTTTCTTATTTTTCTTCTTTTATTGTTTTTTGATTCTGAATTTTTATATTGCATATTTTCTTTATCTACATTTCAAATGTTATCTCCTTTCCTGGTTACCCGGGGAAACCTTCTCTTCCATCCTTCCACCCCTTGCTTTTATGAGTGTATTCCCCTACCCACCCACCCACTCCCACCTCCCACATTCCACCTCCCACTTCCCCACCATCACATTCTCCTACACTGGGGCATCGAGCTGTCACAGGACCAAGAGCCTTTCCTCCCACTGATGCCAAACAAGGCCATCCTCTGCTACATATGAAGATGGAGTCATGGCTCCCTCCATGTGTACTCTTTGGTTGGTGGTTTAGTCCCTGGAAGCTCTGCGGGGGTCTAATTGCTTGATATTGTTGTTCTTCCTATGTGATTGCAAACCTCTTCAGCTCCTTCAGTCCTTTCTATAACTCCTTCAATGGGAACCTTGTGCTCAGTACAATGGTTGGTTCTAAGCATCTACTTCTGTACTTGTCTGGGTCTAGCAGAGCCTCAGAGTGAAGACAGCTTGATAGTATTCAGGATACTGTTCATGCACATTTGATCACCTCTGATATTTATGTAGATTAATTACATCGCAGAAACCTTAGGCATCAAGGGTATAGACTCAGAGATCTGACTCATTTCAGAAGTGCCAGGAAATATTCAGTTATTCTAAAACTGGAACAGGAATTCTATAAGATACTCACTTCAAAGGCAATGTAAGTGCTTTAGAATGTTTCAGTTCTGGGTTTTTATTCACATACCAGAGTGGTCAAAATGCTTCCTGCAGCCAAGAAAAGAGACCAAGGTCCCAGGTAAGGAGAAATATTCTCTGAGTCAAAGCTCTACTTGAAGAATGATTTGTGCCAGGAAGCCAGTGGGATGGGTTATAGATACGTTTGGACAGAGTGCTATCCCACTTAAGTGCCCAAAATATGAGCAGGAGCCAGTTGACTGAACAGCAATAATGTACTTCAAGAGGTTTAATAGACAAAGAGAAGATCTTAGCCTCTTCAGAAAACCATATTTAGTAAACGATTGGCGCTCTCCATAGAAAGTTTAGTACTTACAGCTCCAAGGAAAGGCAGACCTCATCAGAAAATGCGGAAGCACTTTCTGTGAAAGAGAAAGGGCAGTGGAATGATCTGAGTCAGATGGTTGCCGAGAGCTTGCTCATCATCTTTCTGACTCTTGGGAAATTTTTATGACTAAAGAGAATGAGCATGTACTGATAGGAATTTGAGGAAGTATAGTTCAAAATAGATTCTAAAGGCATATCACTCATTTGAAGTCTTGTGTTTGATATTAAAATTGAATCAAACATTATCCTACTTCCAGAAACATGCCTTCTTTTTTTTCACATTTCTTTTTTATTAGATATTTTCTTTATTTGCATGTCATATGATATCTTCTTTCCCAGTTACCTCTCAAAAAAAAAATAACCCTGTTCTCTCAGCCTTTCCCCTGCATAACAAACCATCTTCTCCAGATTCCTGGCCCTGGCATTCTTCTACACTGGGGCATAGAACCTTCACAGGACCAAAGGCCTCTCCTCCCATCGATGACTGACTAGGCCATCCTCTGATATACATATGCTGCTGCAGCCATTAATCCCCCATGTGTACTCTTTGGTTGCAAATTTAGTTAGTGGGAGCTGTGAGGGTACTAACTAGTTCATATTGTTGTTAATCCTAAGGAGCTGCAAACCCTTCATCACCTCAGGTCCTTTTTCTAGCTCATTCATTGGGGACCATGTACTCAGTCCAATGGATGACTGTGAGCCTCTACTTCTGTATTAGTCGGGCACTATCAGAGTCTCTCAGGAGACAGCTATATCAGGCTCCTGTCAGCCAGCACTTCCTGGCATCCACAATAGTGTCTGGATTTGATGGTTGAATATGGGAAGTATTCCCATGTGGAGCAGTCTCTGGATTGTCCTTCCTTTAGTCTCTGCTCCATAGTTAGTCTCTACAAATCCTTCCATGGGTATTTTGTTCCCCCTTTTAAGAAAGAACGAAGTATTCACACTTTGGTCTTCCTTCTTCTTGAGTTTCTTGTGGTTTGTGGACTGTACTTTGTGTATTCCGATCTTCTGGGCTAATATTCACTTATCAGAGAGCGCATACCATGTATGTTTTTTGTTATTGGGTTACCTCACTCAGGATGATATTCTTCAGATCCTTCCATTTCCCTAAGTATTTCATAAATTCATTGTTTGTAATAGCTGAGTAGTATTCCATTGTGTAGATGTACCACAATTTCTGTATCCATTACTCTGTTAAGAAACATCTGGGTTGTTTCCAGTATTTGGTTATTATAAATAAGGCTGTGATGAACATAGTGGAGCATGTGTCCTTATTACATATTGGGACATCTTCTGTGTATATGCCTAGGCGTGGTGGTACACCTGGGTCCTCTGGTACTACTATGTTTAATTTCTGGAGGAACTGACAAACTGATTTCCCGAGTGGTTGTACCAGCTTGCAAATCCATCAGCAATGAAGGAGTGTTCCTCTTTCTCTACAACTTCTCCAGCATCTTCGGTCACCTGATTTTCTTATCCTAGACATTCTGTTTGGTGTGAGGTAGAAGCTCAGGGTTGTTTTGATTTGCATTTCCCTGATGATTAAGGATGTTGAACATTTCTTTAGGTGCTTCTCAGCCATTCATTATTCCTCAGTTGAAAATTATTTGTTAGCTCTGTACCCCATTTTTAATAGGGTTATTTGGTTCTCTGGAGTCTAACTTCTTGAGTTCTTGTATATATTTGATATTAATCCTCTATCAGATATAGAATTGGTAAATATTTTTCCCAATTTGTTGGTTGACATTTTGTCCTATTGACAGTGTCTCTTGCCATACAGAATCTTTGTAATTTTATGAGGTCCCATTTGTGAATTCTTGATCTTAGAGCATAAGCTATTTGTGTTCTGTTCAGGAAATTTTCCCCTGTGCCCATGTGCTCAAGGATCTTCCCCACTTTCTTTTCTATTAGGTTTGGTGTATCTGGTTTTAAGTGGACGTCTTTGATCAACTTGGACTGGAGCTTTGTACAAGGAGATAAGAATGGATTGATTTACACTCTTCTATATGATAACTACCAACTGAGACAGCAGCAATTGTTGAAAATGCTATCCTTTTTCCACTGGATAGTTTCAGTTCCTTTGTCAAAGATCAAGTTACCATAGGTGTGTGGGTTCATTTCAGGGTCTTCAATTCTATTCCATTGATCTACCCTCCTGTTGCTGTACCAATACCAGGCCGTTTTTATCACAATTGCTCTGTAGTACAACTTAAGGTTCAGGTTGGTGATTCCTCCAAAGGTTCTTTTATTCTTGAGAATAGTTTTTGCTATCTTAGGTTTTTTTGTTATTCCAGATGAATTTACAAATTGCTCTTTCCAAGTCTGTGAAGAATTGAGTTGGAATTTTCATGGGGAATGCACAGAATCTATAGATTACTTTTTGCAAGATGGTCATTTTTTACTATATTAATCTTCCCACTCCATGAGCATGGGAGATCTTTTCATCTTCTGAGATCTTCTTCAATTTCCTTCTCCAGAGACTTGAAGTTCTTATCATACAGATCTTTTATTTGCTTAGTTAGAGTCACGCCAATGTATTTTATATTATTTGTGACTATTATGAAGGGTGTTTTTTCCCTTAATTTCTTTCTCAGCCTGTTAGTTCTTTGTGTAGAGGAAGGCCACTTGAAGGCTTGAGTAAATTTTATATCCAGCTACTTTCCTGAAGTTGTTTATCAGGTTTAGGAGCTCTCTGGTGAAATTTTTGGGGTCACTTAAGTATACTATCATATCATTAGCAAATAGTGATAATTTGACTTCTTCCTTTCCAATTTGTATCCCTTTGATCTCCTTTTGTTGTCTAATTGCTCTGGCAAGGACTTCAAGTAGAATATTGAATAGGTACAGAGAGAGTGGGTAGCCCTGTCTAGTCTATGATTTTGGTAGGATTGCTTCAAGTTTCTCTCCATTTAGTTTGTTGGGTACTGGTTTGCTGTATATTGCTTTTACTATATTTAAGTTTGGGCCTTGGATTCCTGATCTTTCCAAGACTTTTATCATGAAGGGATATTGGATTTTGTCAAATGCTTTCTCAGCATCTAATGAGATTATCATATTGTTTTCTTTTCTTTTTTTTTTTTGAATTTGTTTAGATAGTGAATTACACTGATGGATTTCCATATATTGAACCATCCCTGCATCCCTGGGATGAATCCTACTTTATCATGACAGATGACAATTGTGATGTGTTGTTTGATTCACTTTGCAAGAATTTTATTGAGTATATTTGCATCGATATTCATAAGAGAAATTGGTCTGAAGTTTTCTTTCTTCGTTAGGTCTTTGTGTGGTTTAGGTATAAGAGTAATTGTGGCTTCATAGAACGAATTGGTTAGAGTTCCTTCAGTTTTTATTTTGTGGAATAGTTTGAGGAGTACTGGTATTAGGTCTTCTTTGAAGGTCTGAAAAGCTCTGCATTAAACTCATGTGGTCCTGGGCTTTTTCTGGTTGGGAGACTATTAATGACTGTTTCTATTTCATTAGCAGATATGGGACTGTTTAGATCATTGATCTGATCTTGATTTAACTTTTATACCTGGTATCCTTCTAGAAAATTGTCCATTTCATCCAAGTATTCTAATTTTGTTGCGTATAGGCTTTGTAGTAGGATCTCATGATTTTTTGGATTTCCTCAGTGTCTGTTGTTATGTCTCCCCTTCATTTCTGATCTTGTTAATTAGGATAATGTCTCTGTGCCCTCTAGTTAGTCTACCTAAGGGTTTATCTATTTTGTTGATTTTTCTCAGCAATCCAGTTCCTGGCTTGGTTGATTCTTTGTGTAGTTCTTTTTGTTTTTTCCATTTGGTTGATTTCAGTCCTGAGTTTGATTATTTCCTACCTTAGACTCCTCTTGGGTGAATTTGCTTCTTTTTATTCTAAAGCTTTCAGGTGTGTTGTCAAATTCCTAGTGTATGCACTCTCCAGTTTCTTTTTAGAGGCACTTAAAGCTATAAGTTTTCCTCTTAGGACTGCTTTCATTGTGTCCCATTAGTTGGATATGTTGTGGCCTCATTTTCATTGCACTATAGAAAGTCTTTAATTTCTTTCTTTATTTCTCCCTTAACCAAGTTATCTTTCAGTAGAGTGTTGTTAAGCTTCCACGTGTATGTGTGTTTTCTATTGCGGAGCAGCCTTAGTCCATGGTGATCTGACAGCATGCAAGGAATTATTTCCATCTTCTTGTATCTGTTTTGGCCAGATTTGTGACCAATTATATGGTCAGTATTGGAAAAGGTACCATGAGGTGCTGAGAAAAAGATATAACCATTTGTTTTCAGACAAAATGTTCTATAGATATATTTACAAAATACATTTCCACAAATCCAGCCCTTCAAAGTATAATAAATGGAAAACTCCAACACAAGGAGGAAAACTACATTCTAGAAAAAGCAAGAAAGTAATCTTCCAACAAAACTAAAAGAAGATAGCCCCATGAACAGAATTCCAACTCTAACAACAAAAATAATAGGAAGCCACAATTATTTTTCCTTAATATCTATTAACATCAATGGACTCAATTCCTCAATAAAAGGACATAGACTATCAGACTGGGTATATAAACCGGACCCAAAATGTTGTTGCATACAGGAAACCCACCTCAGTGACAAAGACAGGCACTACTTCAGAATAAAAGGCTGGGAAACAATTTTCCAAGCTAATGGACCCAAGAAAAAAGCTAGAGTAGCCATTCTAATATCAAATAAAATATATTTCAACCTGAAATGTTCAAAAAAGATAAGTAGGGACACTTCATAATCATCAAAGACATGATCTACCAAGATAAACTCTCAATTCTCTATGCTCCAAATGCAAGAGCATCTACATTCATAAAAGAAACTTTACTAAAGCTCAAAGTACACATTGCACCACAAACAATAATAGTAGGAAATTTTAACACCCTGCTCTCTGCAATGGACAGATCATGGAAACAGAAACTAAACAAAGATACAGTGAGACTAACAGAAGTTAAGAAATAGATGGATTTAACAAATATCTATAGAACTTTTTATCCTAAAATAAAAGAGTATACCTTTTTCTCAGTCCCTCATGTATCTTCTTTTTAATATAAATTTAGAATGTGTTTAGCCCATAACATTGATTCTTAGCACACCCTGGAGTTATAGTTATTCTTATCTGAGAATCAGGAGCTGTTATCCTATAATAATCAACATCCTAATATCTTTGAGTTTAAATAGACCCTTGAGAATCTCCATTTCTGATTACCATCCAATGTAGATATTAAGTGCAGTGTAATTTAACACCATGTGATGTCCCTTCTGATTTTGAGAATCTGTGATGTTAGAGTTCACTGAATCCTTACACCAATCCATTCCTAATGAGCTGTATTCTTCACTTTATTGTAGTAATTTTTTATAGTAAAAATATTCAAAACAATATGTATGTTGTTAAATATTTCAACATGCCTTGTAAGACAAATTAAACTTTATAGAGTTGGAAGCTGGGGAGACCTGGTTTCAAATTTGAGTGCTCCATTATTGATTCTTCCTGTAACTTAAGATTAATTGCAAATTTTCTTAGCCTTAAATTTTTGTATAAAGTGAGAATTAAAAATATCCTTATTCCCAGAGTTGTTCTAAGTGTTACTGGACTAAATCACATGAAAATTCTGTTACAATGCCAAGAATATAATCCAAGTACAGAAAATCACAGTGGGACATGATGTGTACCTGTTGTATGTGTGCATTTCTCATTCTAAGAAGTGTACAGGAAAGTATAAAATAGTCTTTGTTTTTTGACAAATTACTTATAATTTATTTTATGTGTGTGGATATTTTACCTGCATGTATATAACTGTACCATATTTTGCCCAAGGAGGCCAGAAGGGTCACTAGATATCCTGAAACTGGATTTATAGAGGCTTGTTATAAACTACAGTAAGGGTGCTGGGAACTGAACCCAGATCCTCTGCAAGACCATAATGTGCTCTTAATGAATGAGCCACCACTGCACCTGCTACCCAACATAAACAAACACAAGTAGACTTGACTAGAATTGAATCATGACTTGGGAGTAGAGAGATTTTATGATTTCAAACCAAGATGTAATTTGAATGATACTAGAAATGTACCAATACATTTCTTTTCTTCAAGAAGCTCCTAAGATGCAGGATCTCTGTAGCTCATATTTGAATAGTTCTTTTTATATCAGACATGTGGATTGCATATTGGTAGACAACAGATTGTCCCATCTTTGTGCACATATCACCTTTGCACAACAGGAAAGGAAAGTGCATAATAAAGGAAATTGAATAACTGCAATGTTATTTTCCTATGGAAAAGTAAACTCATGTTATTTCTCTTTACCAGCAAGCAGGAATTAAGTGAATAATTAGTAGACAAGCTATACTCAGACCAATCAATTACATTGTAGCAATGCAGTGGTTCAAAATTCTTCATGAGAGTGACAGTTCCCAACCCTATTAGAAAATCACAGCTTAAGGATCCAATACAGATCTTTTACCTCCCTGGAAGGTAGTATATTTCAGAAATGTTTTATTCACTTTAGGCAATGGAAGCTTCATTTAAGGCATTAAGCATCTATGATATAACATTCCATTGGAAAACAGATCTCCTGAAAGCGTACAACATGCAGTCATTGAAATTTTGAGGAAAAAAAAACAGCACATAAATCTAGTGTTCTGGTTACTTTTATTGTCAGTTTGGTATAAAGGAAGAAAGAACCTTAATTTAGTCAATGCCTCCAACAAATTTACTTGTAGGCAACTCTATGGGAGAATCTTCATGAATAATGATTGATGTGGGAGGGTCCAGGCAATTGTCTTAATGTCACCCCTTGACAATTTGTCCTTGATTGTTGGGAAATCAGAGTGAGTAAGCCATGAGAAGTCAGTAAACAGCCTTCACCCATGTTTAGTTACTGTGTAAAGGCTCTGCTCTGCTCAAGTCTCTGTGTGACTTCCATCAAGGATAGACTGTGAATGAAGTACATAAACCAAATAAATCCTTTCTTCTCAAGTTGCTTTTGTCATAATATTTTTATCATAGTGATAGTAAGACAAGTAGAACACCTGGTATACAATGTTACCAGGAACTACAGCCCATATGTAAAATAAACCTATAACATATCATTCTACTTAAAAATGTTTTTGCCTGCTTCATTTTCTACTGAAGCTGAGCAGCTAAATCTCTTAGTCCTTGCTTTGGCTGCTTTGGGGCCCTTGAGAATTTCAAATTATTGGTATATTGTGGATTCTTATGAGAGTCTCATTACTTGAGTCCAGATAGTTTTGTTTGCAGAAATGTCATTACACACAAAAAAAATTCAATAAAATTGTTGTTATAAAATTAGTCTGTCAAGGTGTGTACCTTACTTCTTCCCATCTTGTCAAAATAATTTTTTCTGTTGTAGTTTTGGCTGTCATTGAAATTATAAAATATTTTGAACACTCACATCATAATAAGAATACAATGCATATCACCTGCAAAATGAAACTGCAGTCCTATGAAAGCTGTTTAATATCACAAAGTTGTTGAAAGTCATGCTGTGGTTTGCTGGAATCATGGTTGATGCCACTGGCAAATGAGAATTTGCCTGAGTTAGACCAATTAACAATTGAAAAGGGGGAAAATCAACATGGAAGATGATCAGAAACTTCAAAAGAGAGATATTTAAATATCAAAGGATTAAGAGATACCTCAGGGGGAAAATGATGAATCTCTCAAATATTTTTACAAAAATTACCTTTCCTTCTAATCATGATATGAAAGTTAAATGTGAAGTGAAAGATTTCATTTCATTTGATCATACAATTTTGTCAGAAAAATTACTGTCAGAAAATCAAGACCTGGCTCATTTTCTCTTCATTTTTTTTTTATGAATTAGCATGCCATTAAAATTATCAAATAAATTCTGACTATATAAGTGAAAATAAACTTATGTTCATACATTTTAGTTTATTTCCCCAAAAGAATTTTTGCATGAATTTTTTGAATTATATTTCTATCTGCTGTATAATCTGCAGAGAGAGTTAGATGTGGGGAAGCAGACTCTGTGGTGACTATGCTCCTTAAGATCTGGTGTCTGAGTCTGCAGCTTGGATACTAGGTTTGGATTCAAGTTCTGGTTCTCATCCAGATACTTGGGAAGATTGTTGACTTCCTTTTGACAAGGTGCAACATTGTGATGGTGGAAGTACTGGCCAACCTATTCAAGCAAAAGAAAGTAGTAAGTCGTGGGTGGTGGATGCACAGTCATGGGCTCCTTGCATTGTTTCTTCTTAACTCCTTGATTGTCTTCAACTCCTTTCAAGCATCTATTCAGAGTATGTTTTCAGATTCAGTCTCACTTTCCCTCCTCTCCATTCTTATATGTCTTCTTCTCAGTAATACAATTAATTATTTCAGGAAGACTTCAAAAATCATTTTGTTTGTTTCATAGCTATGAGTATTACAGAATCAGGCAACAGTTTTATGATATTTTCTGGTTCATTTTCTTCTTTATTTTCCAAGTCATTTCAGGATATAGGTTTCTC
>JADRCD010224122.1:0-11270 GCA_019843815.1 Montemys delectorum | reverse complement strand
ACACACACACACACATACATACACACAAACAGACAGACTTCTTTCTTCTAAATCATGCGCATAGGACATCCCTAATCATTACCAATGTTGGATGATTTCTTTAGCAAGTCAAACGTGTGAAGCACAAAGAATTTTAGAGAATAAGAGACGCCAGTTAATTTAGGCGTTACTTGGCCCTGGAAACATTCATAGTTTTGTTTGATGTTTGTTTGTTTGCCTGTGTTCCATTTCTCTGGAGTAGGATGAGTTAAGTTAGTTAAAATGTTTTTTCAGCTATATGTCTAATGGTTTAGTTACATTTATAAATTTGAACTGGTCAACCTGCTATAGGCTATAATATTTTCAACCTAATCTGAGGACCTCATTGTTAAGTACCATCAGTGATAAGCATTAGAGCACGGCTGTTTCTCAATATAAATCAACCTGAGTATTCTATTTCCTACTTGTAGAGAATCAGCTAAGTTTTTTTGGATGATCGATCTTACGAGGTTCATGTGTCTGGCTTTCCATAAAAAATCATCGCTGACACCTGCTTTGTACTTCACTGATGTGCTTTGTTGTGAGCTACTATCTGCCAGACAAAACATTAAGAACAAATTTTGTTATTTACTATTTCACTTAATCTATATACAAATTTGATGAGATAAGAACTATAATCCTTTTGATATGATTGGGGTCATACAGGCCAAGAGGTAGAGAGTACATCTTGGAGTTTCACCCCATCATGCATTATATTAATTCAAACTCTGTCTCAGTCTATTTGGCTTAAAATTTTATTTGTTGATTAAATCTCCTGAGATACTATGAATGAATACTATTGGACCCACTGACAACACAGATGGTAGTATGCATGTCTAATTTCTGAAGTCAAATATCATGTGTTGCCTATAATTTTTTTGCCATACTGAATGCTCTTTTAGTATATGTAAGAGATAGGAACAAAAACACATGACCGAATACACTGTGACTCAAAGTTTTAGAACCTAGATCTGAACCCTACTAATAGTGCAGCATTTGGCAAAATACTGGACTGCCTCTTGCTTTTTTTTCTCATCTTCAAATGTGAAGTAATATTTCCTACTTTGAATGATTACCTAAATGCATTGGTTTTGCTACACCAAGGCTAGCTTCTCTCATATCTGTACTAAGCACTCTATGTGTTTATATTATCATATGTAAATTTCTTCTGAAACAGCTCCATACAATACTAATATTCTCATGTTTTGACCCAATCTGGGGGCTTTTCTACAATCCTTTCAGAAAAGAGTAGCCGTGGAATTTTTGCCTATTTCTATATTTTATTTTCCTACGTATTCTGTCCTGTCACTTTGTGACTTTCTCCTTTCTAGAAGATGTTGTGGTATCTCAAACTCTCTGAACATTGAAGAAAATATAATTCAAATGACACTTTCATTATATATATTCTCTTAAGAATATTCTCTTAGATCATCATTGTTTTGTCTTACTAGAGAATTAAAAATATCCAAACAAACTGAAAAAAATAAGAAAAAAAATCACTCTACAAACAAAATGCCCCTAGATCACTTTGTTTTTTGGCATTAAAAGAAGCTCAACAGAGTTTCCAATGGAGCCATATAATTCTATTGTTCATTTATCTGTTTGTGTTTTTGTTTGAGGTAATGTCTCATATTGTAGCTCAGGCTAGTCTGAAACTTGTTATTTAGCCCAGATTTGCCTCAAACTAAATTTGTCATTCAGATTTCTGTGATAAACCTCAGTGTTAGGGATTGTACCTGAATGCTATCACATTTGGATCAATTTTGAAGCTGTGTAAGGAGTGGCTTGTGATCTTTGCACTAAATATTTATTTTTTTAAGAGTTTGCTTTATGAGCAATAACCAGAACCTATATGTATTATTAAAAAGGAAAATAGTAGATAGTTTTCCTTTCCTCTTAGGGAAAATGACATTTCTTAGTCATCTACCTCTGTCAAACTCTGTTGTCAATAGCAGCTATGTGTGTGTCACATAAATAACAGTATTTATGTGACAAATACTACATTTCCCTTCATCTACTTGTAGCTCCACTAATATGACATGTACCTAATATCCTGGGTTCTACTTCCAAATATATTTATACTTAATTTATTATACAATTCTCCATTACTGGTGTGTCTCTGTCTCTCTTTCTCCCTTTTCACTGATGAACTGAAGGTGTAAAATTATTATTTGTTAAAGATTTCAGAGGACTTCTTTTCAACTTGATAGCTGAAAAAATCCTTCTCTAAATGCATTTGTGAGAAAAGAATCCAAGATAAAGAACTTCCCAGGATTAAGGATCCGTTCTGCTCTCTTCATCCCCAGCTTCACATAAACAGAGAGGTCTTATTTTTCAAATAGACTTTCACTTGGGAAATAGATAAGAGGGATTCAGTTCATTTTCACAAATATTGGGAATCCAGGATCAGTCAGGCTGAAGATAAAATGTTAAAAAATAATCATTTCCTGCTTGAGAGGCACAGCCCATGGTCTAGAGATGAAGAAACACAGGCACATTTTTTTCAGGATGGTGTGATATGTCCTCTGTTTCCATGTTTTAATAGAAGTTTGGACTTTACTTGATAAATAAATATCCTGTAAGTCATTCACTGTCATTTGTAATGTAAAAAAGCAAATGCTATGACTAAATGCCAAACTGAAAGTGATTTTTCCCAAAATGCATTTCTCATGATTTTCTTGTCAGGGTCTTTCAGAAAAGCCCTTTCCTTATGGACAGTATCTTGAAAAGCCTCTGTGAATCAGATGAGCATAAGAAATCTAGAGGCCCTTAAAGAATTAGAGAAATATGAAGCAGGTCACATTAAAGTTAACAAAGAAAGTATGGATGAACTTCAGACTAATGTGTTCCGTGCTGGGTGGATCTATAAAGCCAGGTCACACAAAACACATGGTCTTTATTTTTACAAACTTATGGATAGAATTAAGACATATAAACTTGACTATGATGGTCAGGACCATTCTGTATTAAACTTCAAGTTTCAGAATGAAAGAAAATAAAGTGCAAATAATTAAAAGTTGTTTTCCAAAGGTAGGACACACGAATATAGGTTAGGAATAAAGGCTTACTGACTACTATTTTTACTCTGGTCTCATGTATAGTCCTTATATCTTCCATAATTTTTCTAGTCATGACTTTATCGTCAATGGTACATGGTAGTTGTACCAAACGCATGTGTACTGATAAAATCATTATCATCACAATGACCACCACCATCGTTATTGCTATGTTGAGTTTTCCTTCTTCATCAGCTTGGTGTCCATTAGTTTGTGGTGCAGTAATAATACTTTACTTGGATGCTATTGCCTATCTTTGTACTTCTTCCATTCATCATACTTTCTCCTCCTTAAACAACACCAAATGGGAGGGAAATGATGACATGGGATTAAAAAAGTGGAATGCCCTCTGCTTATTTCATTCAAAACTCAAAACCGACTAACTATAGTTGTAGGGCTGAAGACAGTATTTAGAATTTGACAATAAAAATCGTATATAAAATAGTTCGGGAGCTTTCACTGCACCAGCCAAGATTGGAAGCAACCTCAATGTAGAAAGCCTCCCTGGACAGTTTTGCTTGTGAGCTCAGTGAACTAGAAGGGCGTTAGTACTAATTCTGCTCACAAACATTTCTAAAGGGGTGGGGGGGGCATGAAGCATGTCTCCAGAGTTCAACCACAGGCAAAAGAGCAGGGTAATGTCAGAGATTAAGGAGGAAGAAGAAAGAAAGGAGGCAGAGGCTTCTTCACATTGGTTCATCTCTAAAATATTTCATCATCTACTATCTCTTTCGTATCCATTTTCAAACTTCAGTTTATAACCAAATTTTAAAATATGCAGTTCATGCAATTTGCCTGCCTGAGATCATGTGATTAAATGACCAATCAGCTGCCACTATCTGACACCAGGAAAGATACAAACCCAATACTTCCACTATTCAAAAAAAAAATCATTTTGCACACTGGGGTTCAAGTCTGTGAGCAGAACAGCAAGCACTACACATGAAATTTCTATTCTTTGATACTTATCATTCTGAATTTAAACACACAGCAACCCAAGAAGAATGACTGAGCATTTGACAAATAAAAAGGCAAAAAAATATTTTATAATTTGGAACCAAATTGAAGACTACTGAAGGGAAAACTAAGTTAAAGCTAGCTAAGTTTCACTGCTCTTTAAGTCTCTAAATTGTGCATTATTAAATAGAATTAGTAACTTTAGTAAACATCATATCCTCATGTGAAAAGTAAAGTTTTCCATTGTTCCAGGAACAAAATATCACTGAGTAGAAAGACTCTTCAATGTAGATAATCACAGTTCAAGAATACAAAATTATTAGGACCAAAGAGCAAACCTGAGTGCCCCTCATCAGCATTGAGGCAGTTTAGCACAGGCTTTGTGCAGAGAGCAGTAAAAATAGCATCAGAAGGGCTAATCTTTCAAATTCAAACTTATAATTATGCAAACATCTCTCTGGGACATGAGTTCACTTAGAAGTGATTTAAAAAATATGTCCTTTGACTTTTTTCTGAAATGGCTTAAGGTGACTTGGCAGTTAAAACAAGTAGAAGAAATATCATGGAGGGTTATTTAAAAAGGCATTTAGTGGGAAAAAAGCAAACAGAATTGGTACTTTGGGGCACTTGAGTTGAGAAGATTATAGTACAGGGACAATTAGTTTATTTTCTGCCAGCTGAGCCACTTTGAATTGCACAATATTAGAAAACACACAAATACATCAAGACAGAAAATTATTCCTGGACTTTAACCCATGTATGAACACCCATATTTAAAGGTGAAAAATGGACTACAGCATTTGTTGTACTTTCCAACCTGAATTAAAAAAAAAAAAAAACAATAGCAGCAGAAATGTTCTTGGGCAATTCACACACTGGGCTTCTATAAAGGCAGAGGGTGTGACATTAAATCATAACTCAAGGCAGGCAATTTTGTGTGGAACTGATATAATGGTGTCCAAGTGCTCAGTTCTCTGATGCCTTCACTTAATGCTTGAGTGGAACTTGGAAACTTGAGATAAATGACTAGTTAGCATGTCCATTAGACTGCCTTCCTCAAATGGAAGGTGTCTGACATAAGCTTTGGCAGAGAGCTCTCGCACTTTTAAACTCTCAAGAAATCACTTAAGAAGGGCTTCTTTCACCACTCTCCCATGCTATTTATTTAAGAGGAATACTGTGTCAACTCTCCTTTACATATTCAAAATATGGTTTTAAGTAGTAAAAGCCAGAGATTCAATGATTAATAGTAATATCATAGGCAGTTTCAAAGGTTTGCTTGTGGTCACGAAACAGAGAAGCCAGTGACTGATATTATCCCCCATTCTAGTATGATGAGCAAGATAGTTTCTCAAAAAGATTCTAACAGTCCTTTAATCCATATCATCCTCAATATGATTTTATAGCCTTTCCTACCCCTACCTACTCTCGAGTGGCCTGCTTTATTTTGTACAGGTCTTTAGTAACCCTACTGCTACCTTGTAAGAACAAATTGGGGGTCGTTGATCTGTTGAATGATAACATGAATACATACAAGGCATCCATATCACAGCAACCAACAACCAATCTATAGAAGCACAGAAGGCGCTCAGACCTGTAGTTTACTATGCAAGTATACTAGAGGCACCACACCCAATACTAGGCCCAGCTTATTTTGGTGACCCAAAGCATTGTGAACATATTAAGAGGTCGTTGTTTTATCTATTTTCTTTGTCTTGTTGTCTATTTCCTTTGTCTTGTTTACTTCCAATAAATACTAACTGTAGCTTGTGCTAGAAAAATATCAATAACAACACTTTATATTTGTATAGAATCTTTTCATTGCAAAGTGTTTTTTGATATAATGTTAATGCCTCCTTCTCTATGTATCTATATTAATAAAGATCAACACTCCCCCCAGTTTTATTACAGGATTGTATTGAGGAGCATATGTGGAAGCATGAAGAAAGAAATAAAACACAGTATGTGTCCAATGGGTGTTGCATCCTGGATAAGTTATATTTTTTATAAGAACTTACTTTTATCTTAGGGCGGGTATATTGTCTTGTTGTCTTGGGAATGCATGCTAAGTTTGTATGACCCTGGAATCATGAAGTGGCTCCTATCTGGTCACACAAAATAACAACTGCAGACCCAAAAGGTCTGTCTAAGACTCTTGATTTCAAGCTGTTTACTCTTCGACTGCTATCAGAGTGTCTGGGTTCAAATGTGCTTTTAATCTAAGGTTGAATAAATTGAATCATCTATCTTTACAAATCTGGGGTGAAACACAACTAATTAAAATGCTTGTAGCTGTTACAGTGGAAGGGAGGAAAGTTCTATAAATGTGTAATAATCACATTGACAGACTGGAAACACTATTTGTTTCTCTGTGTGTTGAGACTGCTCTTCAGATGAAGAGAATTCATTGTCTCTTGAGTCATCCAGCCAGCCTCTCACTGAACTTGCTCATACTGCATTTCTTTAAGGATTTATAAGACAGAAAAGAAAATAGCAAGACAGATAAAAACATTTCTTGCTACAGGCATGAAGCTCTAAGGACTAGAAGCAGGGAGGGGAGCCACAGACAGGAAAAGATTAGAGGAGATTAAATGTGTACGTGTCACTAATCACTATATTCAACCTTTTAGAAATGCTCTTTGTGCAGAAAGGCATTTACAGAGAGAGAGCTTACAAAGAAATGGGACACAGACCTGAGCCACAAAGTTCGAAGGCAAAATGTAATGTGATTAAGCTCCAAGTGGCTTGTAGCCAAATCTGGAGTTCTCCACTTATAGTCCACATAACCTGACCTTGATTTAAAAAGCTATTCCACCTACACATGTGCAGAGGGATGTGCAAGGAACTGGTATGGAAAGACTCACAGCATCTTTCCCACATCACAGTGCTTAGTTACAAAGGATCTTGAAGTCTGACTGATTACCAGGCAATTATAAACACATTTGGAAACTGTTTCCTCCCAGAGGCTCCAGGCTCTATGTTGAAAGGGGCTCCTTTTTCCTCCCAGGTCATGGTAATTAAGTGACAAGTGACTTTTTTTCATAGCCAAGATTTTCCACAGCAGGAAGGAGAGATAGATGTTGTAAATATTTACAGCACACTGTATGTACACACACAACAAGAAAAAGATAATATGTGGAAAGATGATACAAACTATATAGTATTGCTGTTATGCCACGAAAAAGAGAAGTCGAGGCTGGGAGGCAGAAAATGGTTTTCCTGATGGAACTGGAGTCTGGATGCAGAACAAGCTCCTTTAGTTCTGTTTGTACTGCACGTGGATTTGTGTCCTAGGAGACAGTGATCAGGGGACCTATCATATTCAGGGCTCATCCTTTTACAGATGCTTTAGGGAAACAACAACAACAAAAAGATTCTCTGTGATTTTATAATTTTCTATTAAATCTTTTCTATCCAGGTCAGTTTACAAGAGGATCCCTCTTGTCAGAGAAATCATTTCATTGACATACTTTGTCAGAGATAAATCAGTTGAAGAACCACTGTCTATTCCTGCTGGGTCAGGAAGTTGGCCAGCCCACTGGACTACTCTCTCTTCTCCCATTTACAGGGTTTGTGGGGGATAGCCTCTTCCAATAGCACTTCCAAAGCTTTTGCCATTTTCTCCCCATGTACATGCTCTTAGTCCAATTGGCATTTGCTTTGAGTATGTTTGATTTCTTGATTCTAGAGCAAGCTGGCATTTTGCTCTTTTTGTCTCCCTTTCATCCTCCCATTCCACTTGTTGGCTTTGATATCTGTCTTATCATTTTAGAAATTCAGTTTGGTGATTTTGCAGGTTGATTTTCTTAAATACAAGACTAGCCTGCACTGCACTGTGCAATCGACAGTTCCTACTGTACTCCTTGCCTTGCCCTATCTCACCTCATGAGTACAGACTTCTCTTGGTTGATTCAACTACTCTGTGCCCTATGTTTCCTCTTATCTCTGGGGCATCTCATTTCTAAATTCCTTTGATTTACAAAGTCACTGGAATGAATGGAGTCTAAAAACTGAGATCCAATACTGCCTTCAAGACCTACCATGACACAGCTGTATAGATGGCCCCAATCCCTATCTTGTACTTGGAGCTCAAAAGTCCTCCATGTCCTATAGTGTCATTCTCTTACTTTAAAATATAAAATTTTTTCACATATTGGCTTTATGTTTTCACACTTATGAATCAAAGAATGTCCCTTCCTCTCTTCCTTCCTTCTTCCCTTCCTTTCTCCCTTCCTTCCTTCCTCCCTTCATTCTATTATTCATTTGCTGAGCATATATAACTGGCCCTAGTCTGAGATAGGCAGTTTATTTATGTCAGTTTATATGAGTGCTTTACAGGGAGTTCATGAAAGGTAAACTTTCAGATTTTTGAGCAGACCAAGGCAATTCATTCAAGACTGCCAGAAGAGCGTCCCAGGCCACAGCCTGCAGTGGGTGGGAAGACAGCACCCTGTCTCTGCAGGAATAAGCCAGAGTGAAAGGCATAGTTTGCAGAAGAGAGGACTGCAGTGAGTTGGGGGAGGAATGGAGCTACAGATCTGCCATTTCACAAGTCCTTCCCTACAGCATCTTGTGGTAGAAAATAGACAGGGAGTAGGACAAAAATAGCAGCACCTGCTTAAGTCAGAACTGTTTAAATCTGCAGTTTCTTGCAACTTGAGCCTCCAGAAGGAGATATGCTCAGAGGCAACGTCTGCTCCTACCACTGGAAACTACAAAAAAACCAATGCTGCCCTTTTGCATCTTTTTAGATGCCCAAGCATCTGTGGTCTCTATGTTTTGATTCTCCTGCCTCTTGACACATGGGGCAACAAAGTGCACATTGAATGTTCAGATCATGGGTGGACTTTGCTGATAATTTCCTGTAGGAACTGTCCCAAAACTTATTTTCTCTGTTGCTTC
Organism: Montemys delectorum; assembly: GCA_019843815.1. Taxonomy (NCBI): domain Eukaryota; kingdom Metazoa; phylum Chordata; class Mammalia; order Rodentia; family Muridae; genus Montemys; species Montemys delectorum. The sequence goes on along the minus strand of JADRCD010224122.1, from coordinate 2,337 downwards.
ATTTCCTGAACTATGGAAACTGAGATTTTGTGTGTTTTGGGGGTGGGGGTAATGCTGGACTTCTCTTAGTCTGTACAATCAGCACTCTTAACTCCCTTTCTACATGCCTCCTCGTGGCCCACATTCTCTTTCTTTCGTGTTTTACATAGGTTGCTTGAATAGTTCTGGAAAAACCTTCATTCACAAAATGCAGTACTTTGTTGACCAGAGTAACAGCATCAATGTCCAGGTGCTTAGCTCCATATTAATCCTCGGCCCAGGGAACCTGGCTTCCTTGGAGGACCTGAATCAGATGAATACAAGTCAAATACTGAAGTAGGACAGTTTTGCAACAAAGATCAGTACTTTTAATAGATGTTTTTATGTTTTGTTTTGTTTTGTTTGACCCTAAGCCTCTTGTTGACGGCAACTCTTCTTATTGCTCTCCCTTCCTGTCAATTTCTTCTCTATCAAATATTTAGACAATCATGCCACCCATTGTTTTCTTATGCCTGAGTATGTTGATACTGATATCTATTCTTCTCACTGATTTAATACTTCCTGGCCCCTCTTCTGTAATTTAGGCTGGCCTTGAACTTAGATTGTAGCCAAGAATATTCTTGAACTTCTCATCCTTCTCTCTCCACTACTGAATTATGAGATTACAATTGTCCCATGGTTTTGTCATCTCACCAGGACCATCTATTCTCCAAAGATCACCTTCATTCCTCCTAGTCCTTTGGTCCTTTGCTTCTCTGTTTTCTTGGTTTATCCTCTTCTAAAGAGTTCTCCTCTCCACTCCATTTTTCTCTTTGCTCTTCATTTACTCCAAGTCTTCCCATCTACTTCTCATTTAATAACTATTATGATTTCATCATTATTTCCTTTCATTCTCTCTATTATTTGACAGATATACCTTTGGAAGTGAGAGAGTCTTAGATATGTACATATTATGTGAGTTTTTTAGGAATTTACCTAACCTTCAGTATTAGATTTATTCATTTGCAAGATTTATCAATAATAAATATAATACATTTTTATTGATATAGGATGACCTTTAAAGAACCTAGATTATGAGAGACTTAATTAAACACAATGCTTTAAAAATCACCATTACTTAGGTGGAGAGTTTATGATAGTGGTAAAGCACCTGCTTATGGTTCATAAGATACTTGGTTAATACATAATTACATAAATAAATAACATTCCTACTGTATTGAGCCAATCATTTTCATCATCTCCATATACAGAGATACTTCATACCAGTCCTTGTTTCTCCAGTTTCTGTCAATTTTCAGTTCCTGTTGAATGGGGCAAAGAGCCTGTAGTTTGTGTTTCCATTACTCCCTGAAAGATTCTGTCTTAGGGTTTTACTACTGTGAACAGACACCATGAACAAAGCAACTCTTATAAAGGACAACATTTAATTGACACTGTCTTCCTGATCCTGAGACTTAGTCCATTATCACCCTGGGTGTGAAGCATGGCAGCACCCAGGTAGGCATGGAACTGGAGGAGCTGAGAGTTGTACATTTTGTTCAGAAGTCAAATAGGAGAGGACTGTCTTCCATGTGGCTAGGAGCAGGATCTCAAAGCCAACCCTCACAGGGACACATTTCCTCTAACATGGCCACACCCACTCCAACAAGGTCACACCTCCTAAAAGTGCCCCTTCCTTGGCCAAGAGTAATTAAGCCACCAAATTCCATTCCATGGCCTCCATAGTCTTGTTCAAATACGTGAGTCTATGGGAGCCATATTTAAACACAGCATAATGCAAAATATATTTAGTTTAATTTCAAAAGTCCCCATAGTCTATATCAGGCACAACAATGTTAAAAGTCCAAAGTTCAACATCTTTTCTGAGACTCAAACACTTAACTGTAATCCCCTATAAAATCAAAATCAAACAGACCTCTAACATCACAGGATATATAATACCATTCCAAAATTTCATAGCGATGAAATACTGTATCAAAACAAGATAGGAAACTAACTGGGAAACTCCAAACTCTGCGTCTCCATGCCTGAAGTCAAAATGGTCTCCAAGTCCTTTTTCATCTTTGTTGATTGCAACCAAGTTTTTTCTCCTGGGCTGGTTCCACTCCCTGTTAGAAGCTTTCCTCAGCAGATAGCCCATGGCTCTGGCATCTCTAACATCTTTGAGCCTCAAAGATGTAATGTAACTTTAACATTATAGCTTCTTGTTCCAATGTCTGAAATCCATATATGACCTTCTGGGCTCCTCTAAAGGGCTTCAGTCACTCCTACTGTTCTGTCCGCTGTAGTACTCTAGGCTCTGGGTGACTCTACTTCAGTGCTGCTGCTGTTCATGGGGGGTGGGAGGGGCTAGGTGCA
>JADRCD010224121.1:0-24925 GCA_019843815.1 Montemys delectorum | reverse complement strand
GGGGGGGGGGGCTTCAGTCCTTCATTTGGCTTCTGGTGGTGCCTATAAAAGCTCAACTCTTCCCTGCCTCATTCTATAGCCAGGGGAGTCTGTCGGCACTGATAGTTTTGTCTTCATCGTCTCTGTTACCTGGAATGGCCTCCTGGCTCACCTGCTTCTGTCTGAAGGGGCTGGATGTTCCTAGCACGAGCTCCATCCCTCCCTGCCCACGTTCCTCACGTGATGCCATTTTCTGCTTACTGCTCCCTCCCCAACCTGACTGATGCTGCTTGGTCAGGAGAGCGAACACATAGCTGGATGGCCACTAACTCACGTGCTCCGAGGATATCTTTGCCAGAACCTCAGGGCTGGGTGTCCCCACCACCTCCATGATTCGCTTCAGCTGGTCGATGTCTACCTAGCTCAGGAAACACCTAGTGGCCAGCGTTTCCGGTCCCAGCCCCTGGTACGCTGTGGAGCTGTGGCTCAGGACAGGGAGCCCCGTGTGATATGGCACAGGGCAGAGGAAAGACTTCCAAAAAGGGCCAGAATCCACTCCCACCCTGGAGAAGGGAACCCCAGCTTGACCCTGCTCCCCAAGGATACAGTCGTTTCCAGGAAAGAGGGCCTTTCCTTGCAGCAGCTCAGCCATGATGCAGCCCACAGACCAAATGTCCACTGTTGGGGGAAGAATAAGGAGACTTATCAGTCTGCCACCCCCAAATCCTTCCTGTGGGCCTGGGGAGGAGCTAGCCCCGTGACCCTCAGTCATAACCAGGACCAAAGAGATGAATAGAACCTTTACTCTATACCCTGTTATAACCCATGAGATTGGGTTAGAAGCCTTTCTAAAAACTGGTCCCTGCCAGGCGGTGGTGGCGCACGCCTTTAATCCCAGCACTTGGGAGGCAGAGGCAGGCGGATTTCTGAGTTCCAGGCCAGCCTGGTCTACAAAGTGAGCTCCAGGACAGCCAGGGCTATACAGAGAAACTCTGTCTCGAAAACTGTCCCCCCCAAAAAAAAATCAGCTGGTCCCACTAAGCCCTTGCCCCTCTCTCAGAGCTCCAGGGATACTCTCCTCCCCTTCAGCCTTTTTCCTACCCCCATGGCTTTGTCATCCTCCCTAAACCATGGTGTGAGCACTGCCGGCCCATCCTCAAAGGACAAGGCCACTGCTTGAGGGTTGACAGCACCTGTCTGGTTGTAGTGCATCCAGTTCAGCATGATCTCTGGCGCCCGGTACCACCGTGTAGCCACATATCCAGTCATCTCCTCATCAGCTTGGCGTGCCAGCCCAAAGTCTAGGATCTGGAGGATCACGGATATTGTGTAAGATACCTGCCTCTTTGTGCATCCCCACTGTCTGTGCTCCCCTCACAGCCCTTACCCTCAGCTCGCAGTCCTCGTTCACCGCTACATTGCTGGGCTTCAGGTCCTGCAGGGTGCACAGGGCATGAGTGTGGCAAGTTCAGGAGCCTAGACAGAATGGATGACCCTCGCTCGCCCTTGTCCACAGCTGCACCTACCCGGTGGATGATGCCCGCTGAGTGGATATACTGCAGAGGAGGGCAGACCAGGTGAGCCCCAGGCTCCACCTCGCTCTTCCCCAACCCAGAACGGTCGGGGGGGCGGGGCGGGGGGAGAGCCCACGTGCCCCACCTTCAGCCCACGCAGCAGCTGGTAGACAAGGAACTGAACATGCTCATCGCTCAGTGCCTGACATTTGACGATGTTATTCAGGTCGGCGCCCATCAGGGTCGTCACGAGGTACCTGCAGGGTCAGGAGTTAGGGCGGAGTCTCGCCACCCCCTCCCCGACTAAGCTCCGGAAGCTACCAACCACCGTGCCTGCCCAGGACGCTCACACTTCGCTGAAATCCTCGATGGATGTGGCCGGCGTGAAGACGTCCAAAAGCCCTATGACCTGGTCCGGGAACCGAGGCAGGACAACAGCTCAGCTGTAAGCAACGCCCCAATGACCTGGATCCCACCCATATGGGGCCGTACCCCCAAAGCCCCCGCCCCTCCATCGTCGCTCCCGCCCCCACCAGGAGGCGTCCGTCGTTCAGTCCCAACACCGCCAGCCCGCCCTCTCACGTTCTCGTGCTTCAGGTGTTTGAGTAGGCGTAGCTCACGGTATGTCCTCCTCGCGTGGATCAGCGATTGGAAAGGGCGAGACAGCTTCTTCACAGCCACTTTCTGGCGCAGCCGCGCGTCATAGGCTGAGCTGCAAGGTGGGCGAATGAGGCGAGCGAGCGCCTGGCCTGAGTCCACCCGACGCCGGGGTGCGGGAGCAAGCCTCTGCTGCTGGCTCTAAGACCTAGGAGGCCTAGCCCCGCCTGCTCGCCCCGCGCTGCCTCCACACCGACCCTCCTGAACCTCCCTTAGGAGACCCCTTTGAGTGGACTCCGCTTTCTCTGGCAGAGCCAGAACTAAGCCCCTATTCACAACGAGGCCACAGCATGGAAAAAACACCACGGCTGTACCCACAGGCGCTCCTACAGCAAGTAGCCCTCCTACTTCTTCATGGATGCGTGGGAGGCTTACCTACAAACCCCTGGACGCCCCACCCCCACGCCTCCGCACATCAGATTGCGGGAGCAAGATTATCCAGAGGTGTTTATTGCATCCTGATTTGTAATTGAAGCTAAGTGTGGTGTTCGTGCCTGTAATCCCTGCTCTTGGGGAGAGTGAGAGGCAAAAGAATCGAGATAGAATTCAAAACCAGCCGGAAAACCTAGTGAGACACTGTCTCATAAGAAAACAAAACAAAAAAAAATCCACACACACACAATTTATAACTGAGCAGATGGATAGTAGGAAATGTCTAAGCCCTGTGTGAAAGTGTCTCTGACACACCTCCACTCCTCCAGAAACTGGACCCGCCACCTCTTCACCTCTTTACCCTTCCATCCTTCACTAGAGAGCCTCAAAAGAGCAAAGAGAGCGTGCTTCCTATATGGGCGGGGCCTAGACCGCGCGGCCTGAGCGGCGGCTTTTCTCCGGTTTCTGGTCCCACTGCCCTCAAGACTGGAGCAGCTGTGAACCCACTGAAGGAGCCCCGCTGGCTACAGTCCCTTTACACATCCCGTTCCCCTGGTGATTACTGTTCCTTCTCTCCCTCGATTCTCTTCGTCTCAGGATGCACCCTTCCTTCCCTGGCAGTGGTTGAGTGGAGACGGGGTACCATCCATTCCCACCAGGCGAGGGAAGATAGGGATAGGACATGGTGGCTCTGGGATGCTCCCGGGACTAGTAGCAGAGGAAAGATGTCTTCCTGTGATAAGCAGAATGTCTAAGTAACTCGGGGGTGAGGCGTATGTGTGTGGGGTTTGGGTGGGGGGGAGTGGCCACTAGAACAACGGTCTTACTGGATTGCCTCTGTACAGTCAAGTTACAAGAAGTTGGCACCCTATCGCCTGCCTCAGCAGAGTAATTGACCGAACAAATCCAGGGTTACGGATGGCAGACTTAGGTTTCACTTGGGAAATTTGGCTTTCTCCTGGTAACTCCTAGATAGATAGTGAGCCCCCAGACAACTCCATCTGAGTCAATGTCCAAGTCCCCTGCAAAGTCTCCGCTTCACCTTTCTCCCCGCCCACCAAGTCCTCCCTGTCCCTCCTTCCTTCTCTCACATTTGTTGTATTATTTTTTAAAAGCATGTTCGTGTAACCTCCTCCACTTGCTGAGTCCCTGAGCATCCCAGACACAACATGTCCTGTCATCTCTTCCTCTGTCCTACTCCTTAGGTTTGGGTAGTGGAGGGGTGTATCCTGTCTCTACTCACGGTGGAGGGCCGGGGTACATCCTGAGAGAAAGAGAAGCAAGAAGGAGATAGGGAACAAGTGTCCACAGAACAAGCCTGTCCATCTCAGTGGTGGGTTTACAGGCTACTGACGTGGGGCGAGATCCCATGATCACCTTGCTACGGGCCCTGTAAAGCAGGACTGTTTCCCTCTGTAGAATTTCAGTAGCAGCCCAGAGGCTTCTTGGACCATCCAAGATGTGAGGCTCAGCCCCCATTCCCGGTGTGGAGGCACAGACCAGTGTCCACACCCTTGATCAGCCTGTCAACAAGGACTATCTACAGCCGCTCCCCGATCCCAGGTGCCTGGAGGCTGCCCACGATCACGACTGCTCTCCAAGCCCTACCTATATTCTGAGATCCTTTGTTGGGTAAACTGGGATAGGGTGTAGACAAGAGAGTAGCTGTCTGCTTAGGCGCAAGCCGCCGAGCTTCTAGGAAATCTGGAGGAGAGTGGGTAGGATCCACAGGAGAATTTGGTGTCTTCCGAAGAAGAAAGGTCTCCTCGCCGCACTGGGGGCCCCCCTTTTTCAAATACTTAGGTCTGGGAGCACGTTAGACCCTGCAGCTACTTAGACCTTGCCCGAAATAACCCGGATGGTTGGCTGTTCCATTTAGCAGCCCCAGAGACTTGCTCTCCCGCCAGCTGTGACGCCGCAATATTCGGCCTTTGGAGGAGAAAGTAGGGATCGGAGATGGGGGTGGGCATTAGAGGACCCCCTACCTGCCAGCGAGTGGAATCTAGTAGGAAAGTTTCCTCCGTGTCCCCTCCCCCCCCCCATTCATTCATCGGAAGCGTGCAGGCCGGGGGCGGAGGCAGGGCGAGGCCCCTCCCCACGCCGGGAACCCCACGTCGCGCAGGAGGGTCGCGCACACTTTCCCGCCCAGCTCCCACCAGGTCCTTGCCGGCCCCTACCAGACCGAGCCGTAGGCGCCGGAGCCCACCGGACGGAGGCCCTGCAGCCGCTGCGGCACCTCCCATACTGTTTTGTTCAGCTCTTGCCGGTAGAATCCCGCGCGCGGACCCGACATATCCGCAGAGGCAGCTGGAGCGAGCGCCCCGGATCCCCGCGCAGCACCCGGCCCGCGCCCCACGCCCAGCACCGCTTGAGCAAAGCGGGGTGGGGGCTGGGGGGCTGCGGCGCAGCAGGGCGGGGCGGCGGGGCGGGGCCGAGGCCGGGCGGATTTCCCCAGCCTGGAGACCGGGGGCGGGGAAACGGGGATGGGGGTGGGGGTGGGGGTTGAGGGTTCCCGGAGACAGGCGCGCAGCTTCCTGCCCCTCGGAGACCGTGACAAAGGAGAAAGCCGGCTTCCCTCCCATGGGGGTGACGAGCAGACTTCTTGCTTGTACTCCCCCACCTTCATCTTCTGCATCCACCCACCCCCCTCTGCCCTTCCCCGGGCCTCCAGCCCAGTCCTCTTCCTCAGAAATGAGGGGAAATTGTCAAGAGTGAGCTTGAGCCACGTGGTGATAATACTTTCAGAACAACAACAAAAAATACAAGCCAGGAAAAATGAAAGGCTCTAGGTTAAAAACCAGCGCCACGGCGCCAACCCAGGGCCCCCACTGAAGGCGCCTTGTGGCCTGGGCGAGGAGGACGCCCCCGTTTGACTTTAACGGTTCGCCTCCTAGTAGACTTACAAGGTCTTAGTAAGTGACAGAGCCTTCCGGAGACAAGATGACGCCTTCTCTCCATCTTGCCCTAACCTCGGTCCAGATCCTTCTGGAAGAGGTAAGCTCCCGGCGGGCAGTCAGGACCAGGGACAGCAGCAGCACCATGGTTGGGGCCACAAGGTATGGTCCCCACATGGATCTTTTTTTTTTTTTTACTATTGGGTATTTTTCCTTCTTATGAAGCACTCTCTTCACTGACACTCGGGAAACACCTCCAGCCCTGACTTTCTCCAGCCACTAGCTCGAGGCGGCCCCAGGAGATCTACCACCCTGGACGGCATGGTTCAGTTTGTCACCAAGCCTAGAAAGCTCCCCTTTCCTGGTGTCCAGGGTGGATGCTTTCATGTTCAGTAAGGCCTTACCAATGTCACTTTAGGCCAGGGGTTCTCGACCACGTGGGTCAAGACCCTTTCACAGGTGTCACCTAAGACCATCAGAAAACACTGGCATTTACTGTTATTATGAATAACAGTAGCAAAATTAGTTGTAAAGAAGCAATAGAATGATTTTATAGTTGGAGGTCACCACAACATAAGCCCTAGGCACTCATTTTATTCATACTTGAAAGTAAACATGGAGCAGAGTGTGGTGGCGCACGCCTTTGATCCCAACACCAGGAGGCAGAGGCTGGTGGATTTCTGAGTACCAGGCCAGCCTGGTCTACAGAGTGAGTTCCAGGACAGCCAGGGCTAAATAGAGAGATCCCGTCTCTAAGCCAATCCCTCTCCTCCATCTCCCCTCCCAATAAAGTGAATCTGGGCTGAGTGTTGCAACTTCCATCTGTAATTCAAATGTTGGGGAGGCTAAGTCTGGAAGATCACAGCAAGTTTAGGGCCTACCTGGGCTATAGAGTAAATCTGAAGCCACCGAGCTACAGAGTGAGACCCTGTTTCAAGGAGGAAGGAAGGAAGGAAGGAAGGAAGGAAGGAAGGAAGGAAGGGAGGGAGGGAGGAAGGAAAGAGAGAAAGAAAGAAAGAAAGAAAGAAAGAAAGAAAGAAAGAAAGAAAGGAGGCTGGCGAGATGGCTCAGCAGGTAAAAGCACTGACTGCTCTGAGTTCGGATCCCAGCAACCACATGGTGGCTCACAACTACCCATAATGAGATCTGATGCCCTCTTCTGGTGCATCTGAAGACAGCTACAGTGAATTACGCCAGAGCAGAGCGGGGCCAGAGTGAGTGGGGTAGGCAGAGGTCCTGAGTTCAATTCCCAGCACCCGCACACATGATAGCTCATGGCCATCTGTAGAGCTACAGTGTACTCATACACATAAAATAAATAAAAATAAATCAAGAAAGAAAGGAAGAAAGAAAGAAAGAAAGAAAGAAAGAAAGAAAGAAAGAAAGGCCAGCCAGATGTGGTAGCACACATCTATAATCCTAGCTAAAGGGGAGGCAGGAGGATTTCTATGCCTATGAAGATAACAAGTGGGAGGCAGAGGCCAGCCTGGTCTACAGAGTGAATTCCAGGACAGCCAGGGCTACACAGAGAAACCCTGTCTCCAAAAAACAAAAAACAAAAAACAAACAAACAAAAAAAGTGAGACCTTGTTGGGGACAGGATGGAGGACAGTGAACATGGGTATTAGAGCTTTGGATCCATTGAGAAATTAAATGGTTCTGATCCTGAGCCATGGGGATTGAAACACCAGGATTTCTGGCAGGGCCACCACCTCCCAGGAGAGAGAGACCTCTCTGGCCTAGAGTTGTATGATTTTTTTTTTTTAAATAACTTTGAGCATAATACTTAACTATTTGGGAATTATACTCATAAGCAACCTGAATTTCTAATTTTTCTCTTTATTGTTTATTTATATATTATGTGTACTGCCGTTTTGCCTTTGTGTATGTCTGTGTGAGGGCATCAGATACCCTGAAGTGAGCTACAGACAGTTAGCTTGAGCCCGAGTCTTTTGGAAGAACAGCCATGTTCTTAGCGGATGAGCTATTTCTCCAGTTCCCAGCCTGAGTCTCGTTTTATTTATTTATTTATTTATTTATTTATTTATTTATTTTTAAAAAAGATTTATTTTATTATTTGTTATATGTAAGTACACCGTAGCTGTCTTTAGACACTTCAGAAGAGGGCATCAGATCTCATCATGGTGGTTGTGAGCCACCATGTAGTGGCTGGGATTTAAACTCAGGACCTTCTGAAGAACAGTCAGTGCTCTTACCCACTGAGCCATCTCGCCAGCCCCTAGCCTCTGGTTTTTTAAAGACGGGGTTTCTCCATGGCTCTCAGACTGGCCTAGAACTCATTTTGTAGGGCAAGTCAGCCTCAGGCTCATGATCATCCTGCCTCAATCTGCCAAATGCTGCTATATCAAGCTTAAATGCTAAGAGGTTTGTGTTATATGCTGGGATCAAACAGGACCTGTGCATGGTAGAGAAAGGCAGAACCACTGAACTACATCATAGCCCTTTATTCTACCTTTTAAAAATGCCCTTAGCATTTTTAATTTCATTATTTTATGCTTTTTGATCATTACAGATGGTTGTGAGCCACCATGTGGTTGCTGGGAATTGAACTCAGAACCTTCAGAAGAGCAGTTAGTGCTCTTAACCACTGAGCCATCTCTCCAGCCCCCTGAATCTCTTCTTAAAAGCAAAGCTTTCATGAGAAATCTGAGTTTTAAATAAAAATTAGGGCTGGGATGTAGTTCAGTAGTATTTAACTGCCTAATAGAGTGAAGCCCTGGATTGAACCAGCAGCCCGTCCAAATCTTTTTTTTTAAAGATTTATTTATTTATTATATGTAAGTACACTGTATCTGTCTTCAGACATCCCAGAAGAGGGCATCAGATCTCATTACAGATAGTTGTGAGCTATGTGGCTGCTGGGATTTGAACTCATGACCTTTGGAAGAGCAGTCAGTGCTCTTAACTGCTGAGCCATCTCTCCAGTCCCAAAATCTTAATAATAATAGAAACACAATGTAAAATACAAATTAAAAAAATCATCAACCAGCACTTGGGAGGCAGAGGCAGGCGGATTTCTGAGTTCAAGGCCAGCCTGGTCTACAGAGTGAGTTCCAGGACAGCCAGGGCTACACAGAGAAACCCTGACTGGAAGAAACAAACAAAATACACACACACACACACATAAAATTATCAGCCGGGCAGTGGTGGCACATGCCTTTAATCTCAGCACTTGGGAGGCAGAGGCAGGTGGATTTCTGAATTCGAGGCCAGCCTGGTCTACAGAGTGAGTTCCAGGTCAGCCAGGGCTACACAGAAAAAAACCCCTGTCTCGAAAAACAACAACAACAACAACAACAACAACAACAAAATCAGGCAAACTAGAATAACCCAGTGAAGCAGCCTCTGCAGGCATCCAGGGAAATCCTTAAGTAGAATTGGCACACACAGGTAGCCAAGGAAAGAGGTCTAGGCCTCAGTCTCTAGCCCCTCTCACAAGACTTTTCCCAAGCCATCCTTGGCACCATTTTCCCCCGTGGGAGCCATTATCAATCCTGGAGCCTAGCTGGAGAACCTGAGGGTGGCCCCAGCCCCCACTGCTCAGGGCAATAAAGCTCAGAAGCCACCTTTCCCAGGGTGGGTTGAGGTTTTGTCCAAAGCTAATGGAGCTTCAGCTAAAGGCAGAGGAGGAGGGGGGCACTGAGCCTGGGTGATGGTGGGGGGTTGGGAACCTTGCCTGCACAGTGGCCAGGGGGGAGGGTAGTGGCCTTTGTCTGTATAGCAGCAGGGCAGGGCCAGGCAGTTACCAGGGCAACCTGCCTGGTCTCCTCCACATTCCCAAGGTTGCCCAGTTTGGCTCAACTAGAAAGTGAGGAAGGGAGCTGGATCAAGCCTTAGGAAAATAGTCACCTACCCAGGAGAGCCTCAGATCAGTTTTCCTGACTGCTGCTCCCTAAATCCAGGTGTTCAGAGCTGACTACTGTTAAACAAGACTTGGCCCGGCTTAGCTCTCATCCTCAGCAAACCAGCCACTGGCCTCCCCTCGGTGAGCCCACCCACAGGTACCAGGTACCTTCTGAGGATTGTGTGGGATCAAGCAGTACAGGGAGTGGCCACCTGAGTTTAAGCTGGTCGTGAGTGCTAGTGGTCCCTTAGAGGATAGTCCTGAAGCAGGTACAAAAGGTTGCAACAGAGGGTACGGGGTGTGTGTGGGTGTGTGGGTGTGAGAGTGTGTGTGTGTGTGTGTGTGTGCCGCAAAAACTCAAACGCATGCTGCATAAAAGTCCCCTGTTCAAGGCCCTGCCTCCTTCCTCTTCTGCCCTAAATATCAACCCCAATTTCTATTGCCTCCTACACTCAGGCCCCCTTTTCATTTAACAGCTGTGACAGTTCCCCAGTGGTTAGCTTGTCCACTCAGATCCCAGATTCTGCCAGTGGCCAGAATGAACTTTGAAAAAGATAAATCTGGAAAGAACTGATTAAGGGACAGGGTACCACAGCCTGTTCCCATCTTCCCTCTTGTATAGGAAGGATAGCAGGTTCATCCCTGGGTTTGTTGATGATCCCACTTCAACTCAAGGCTGGCCTACCCCATCTCTAAGCACTGCAACATAGACAGCAAGGCAAGGTTTTTTGTGTTCTTGTTTTTAGGTCTAGTTTTTACCTCTTGATGGTGCCCAGTGCAGGATAAACCCCAAATCTCTGCACATATTGGGTTACCCTGAAGGAACATGAGGAGTTAAGAATGGATACCCCATGCGGAACCTGTTGGGACCCCCAAGTTTAGCCTTACGCTTCTGTCCAGTGAGAAGATGGTTTTCAGGGCTCCATTCTGGAAGCCAGGCCTCAAGGTTCCTAGTTCTTTTATACGAGACATAGTGGCACTTTGTTCAGATTTCCTGGCCAGCCAGATCTCTAGGACAGAGCCTCGTGTTGGATCATGGTACCAGCCATCACTTCAGGGGCCCATATTGTGGGATGTTGACTATGGGCCTTGCATCCCTCCTAGGGGAAGTCAGCTGCAGAGGGAGCTCATAATAAATCATGACTCTACTCCGACAAGCAGGAGTCCCCAAACATAGGATGTACCAAGCATTCTGGGAATAGTTTGGAAGGACAAGATCCAGAGACAGCATTTGGATCCAGCCCAAGTCAAACTGGATCACTTCACTTCCTGTTGTGGAAGACTGTTTTGAGTGGAGAACAGGGGAGGCTCAGCAAAGGTAGACCCATTCATCCTGCTTGATGCTGGATACTCTGCCTAGTCCAGTGCCCACCGCAGAAGCGCTTTCAGAGCTGAGTGTGGTGGCACACACCTTTAATTCCCAGAGACAGAGGCAGGCAGAGCTGGTCTATAAAGCAAGTTGTAGGCCAGCCAAACAACAAAATCCTCAGTGAAGGAGGCTCTCTCATTGTGTGTGCCTATCTCATCTTAACTCACACTACTACAAGAGAACTGTCTAGGTAGGACTCTGTCCTGTGCCTGGGGATTAGGAGCAATCTTCTTTCTTACTGTGGTGATTGAATGACAGAGCCCCATAGGTTCCTGTTTGAATGCTTGGTCCCCAGTTGGTGGACCGTTAAGGATTAAGAGGTATGGCCTTGTAGGAGGAGGCTTGTCACGGGGGTAGCTTAGAAAGCCCATGTCTTTCTCAGTCTGTCTATCTGTCTCTGCCTGCAACTTTCAGACCAGATGTGAGCTCTCAGCTACTGCTCCAGTGCCATGCCTGCCTGTTGCCACACTCCCACCATGGTGATCATGGACTAACCCTCTGAAACTGTAAGCCAACCCCTGCATGATTTCTGTTGTAAGTTGCTTTAAGACACACACACTGACCGGGCAGGGGTGGCGCACGCCTTTAATCCCAGCACTTAGGAGGCAGAGGCAGGTGGATTTCTGAGTTCAAGGCCAGCCTGGTCTACAGAGTGAGTTCCAGGACAGCCAGGGCTACACAGAGAAACCCTGTCTCGAAAAACAAACAAATAAACAAACAAACAAAAAAAGATACACGCACTAACAGATTCTTGGAACTCATGGAACCACTGTCTCTCTGGCCATGAACTTTCTATCCTGCAATACCTCGAAGTATCACGTGGCTCTAAGGGAAGCTGATCTCTAGGCCTCTTGATACTTAGCACATACAAGACCTTTATACATATGTGCCTAGAAAGTGTGCTGGAAGGGGTCACCACCCCTTAGAAACAGGTGTCAAGGACTAGCCAGAGAGCCCAGAGGAACTTAAAGAAGCCTGCCACCAAGCCTGATGACCTGTGTTTGACCTCCAGAACCCACAAGGTAAAAAAGAGCAACTCCTGCAGAAACAAGTGTGGAATGTACATGGTTTGCACAAGACGCACACACCTCTTTTACTCTTGCCACGTGGCTCCTAAAAGCCCAGTGAGAATACTGTGAGGGAAGTCGGGTGTGTGTGTGTGTGTGTGTGTGTGTGTGTGTGTGTGTGTGTGTGTGTATAAAGGCTGCTGGAGCCAAAGATGCTAGAACTAGCCTAATCCCAGTGAGACCCCTGATTGGCCCACACAGGGGCCTATTTTGGTATTCAGAAAAAGACTGTGATCAGCTCAGGCCCAAGGGATGGGGAAAGGTGAGTAGGGACAGACAGGCAGCTCAAGGAGAAACCCAGTCAACCAGAGAGTGAAAAAGACAACTGTATTGGATTTACAATCAAGATTTACAAAAAGGGTGGGGTAGTCCTGGGGGAAATGCTGCTCCAGCACCCCCAGATCCAGGCAGGGCCTCCAGGACAGCCTGTTTAACAGCTGAGACGAGGACCTCAGTTTTCTGGGTCCCTCTGGTCACCTGGGCCCCGACGTCTGACGTCCAGCTTGACCTTAGAGGTGGAGCCAGTGAATGCCCTCAAGTCCACCTGGAGTGCCTGCGCCCCATGAGGAGGGCCAGGTGAGGTCAGGAAGGCATTGTACCGCTTTTTCTTCTCCTTCCATCTGGCAGACAGATACAGTCCAGGAACCGGCTGTGGGTTAAAGGCCAAACCCAGGCTATCTGAGGCGGCTAGGCTGCTGGTGCATGGGAAGGGGAGGCCAAGCCTCCACTGCCCCCAGTGGCCCAGAGTGGCTTTGTAAGGCACATTTGCGAATTGCTCAGGAGACAACACAGAGAACACCCGATGCTGGTGCCATTGGAAGGAGCTGGTGCTGACTCGGGCGCCCGGGCAGTATTGCTCAGGAGAAAGACGCTACAGTCTATGAGAGGTGGGTTCACCACACCCACTCCAGATGCCTTGGCTGCATCCTCTACTGGAGAGAGAGAAGAGCTCAGCTACAGCCTGTGATCTCAGGCCAACGGGCTGCCCAGCGCCACGATACCACACACCTGCATCCTGAGGCAGCATTGATGGTCAGAGGTCTGTAACCTTATTCTCAAGTGCGGCGGCAATCTGCTGCAGGCGGAAGGCCAGTTGCATCTTTTGGGCTGCAGGGTCCTCCTCCAAAGCATTGATGATCTGGTGGGGGTGGGAGTCGGGTAGAGATGGACAGAGAGGAAACCTGTCAGATCACAGGCTGGGGGGTAGGTGTGGGCATGCTGTCCTGCATTTCACCATGGGGACCCGGAACATACCTCGTCATAGTACTTTTGTGTGTATTGGTAGAGTTGGTGTAGTGCCACGAGTGTGTTCAAGGAGTCTGTGTGAGCCTAGGGTGACAGTATTACCCAAAATGAGGAGGGTGCAGGAGCCCCAAGGCCAGCCCCACAGAACCGCAAGCTGCAATGTGTTGGCTGTGTGGCACCATCACAGATCTATCAGTAAGAGGATCACATCCTGGTAAGGACACATGCCTGAGCCCACGTCCATGGCAGCATCTGCTCAACAACAGCCCGCATAGAGGGCACCTCAGAGTTCTAAGCTACTCGGTGCCTACACATCAGCCTCTACATACAAGTGTGTTCGCCACCTCCTCAAGACTCAGTTGCAGTCAAGGGAGCTTGCCTGACCAACATGCCACGCCCATTCAGCTGCCCTCTGCTCCTCTTCGCCATAGCATCTGCACTTCCATGCCTGGCTCAACAGTGAGCAGTAGCGTGCCCTTGCTCTTGAGAAGTTCTGTGGCCCTTACCCGGGAAATCTCTGCCAAGTGTGTATTCATGTCCTGGTCGCTGACCTGCACCATCTGTCGGATGCCCTTGTAGTAGCTGCAGAAGGAGAAGGGTGTAGATGGAGATAGGAGGTGAGTGCATAGGAAAGGGGGTGCTGAAGCCTGGGGTCTCTTAGGAATTCCCGGTCGTCCCCAGCCCTCCTCCACATCACTCACTCCTCCACCATCTTCTTGTAGGTCGAGATCTCCTTAGCATACAACAGCTTGTTGCTGGGAGAGTCCTGCGGAAGACAAAAGCTTCAAAACTGGGCTAGCCTCTGCTACTCTGTCCTCACAGAGCAGGAGTGAGGCTCCTGCTCAGACTCTGTGTAAGGCACTGGAGGCTGGAGATGGGGAGTGAGAAGGGACAGAAGTCCCGTGGGAGACGAAGGAGACAGATCATCTTTGCAGCAGCCCCAAAGCCTTGGTCACCTTCCATCACCTTCCACCTGCTCCTGCCCCAAACATACGAACCCACCCGAGACAAGCTTTTGGTCTAACCCCCATTCACAACAGCTCAGGCGTAGCTTCTCTAGGCCACCCCTACAGGCACTCCAGACTAGACCCTCCACCCCCTTCCTGTCCATGGGCCCCTGTCCCCAAGGAGCGCACAAGCTTACTCACTCGGCTCAGCTTGTGCTCTGTGCGAGTACAGGCGTCCATGAAGGTTTGTGCAATAACCGACAGGGAGGCGTCCACCACTTCATGGACATGGACATCGAAGATGAAATGAGGGTTCTTCAGGATGTTCACCCAGAACCGAAGCGGTAAACTGCAGCAGGTAGATGGGCAAGGGCGTTGAGGGGCTGTGCTGGGCTATGGCAGCGGGCAGACAGGGCAGAGCCTCACCTATTGGTCTTCCAGATATGGATGGTATCCTCGTCCCGGATGTCATGCTTCTCTGCCTGCTCGTCCAAGAAATCAAAGAAGTACTTGACTGCGGGCGGCACTGCGTGCCCAGGTGCCAGCACGCTTTGGAAGAAGTTGTCCACAAACTGCTGCAGTGTGCCCTGTGGAGGAGAGCGGCTTGGTGTGACCCCTGGGGCACAGCCGAGGCACTAGCGTGAAGGAATGTGTTCCAGCGAGTGAGCATTTGTCTATTAACCTTGACGGAGAGAAGCCGAGTCAGGTAGATCTCCGTGATGGCCTTGGTCCGCTCTTTCTCCTTCATGCTGCCGCGCTTGGACTTGCCTTCGTCTACCTCATCTGTCGGCCTCACCAAATGCCATATGCGGTTTTCCTCTTCCAGAAGGGCATGGCCTGTCACGGGAGCAGGCAGCTGAGGGACCCAGTCACAGTTCAAAGTAGGCGTGGCCTGAAGTTTGGTATGTAGGGTCCTGGGGTCCACTAGGTGGCAGCAGAGGGAGAGGGGAGGTCTCTACAGACCTTTAGGGAGTGGAGGAATAAGAGAGGAAAGACAATAGACTCACGCTCCCCAGGCAGGTCCTGCTGGCTGTCTTCTGGCTGCTGGGAGACTCCCACCTTAGACAGGATGAGGGTGGCTCCATCCCGGACCTGAGGACAGAGTCATGAGGGAAGGTCATGTTCCTGCTGAGGGGTCCAGCACTATGCCCCTGTGTAGGGCACTGCCCCCTGCCTAAGGGACCTCGGCACTTACGTTGTAGTGCATCAAGGTGTTGATCCGTTTCCACCGGCCTTCCCGCTGAGAGGTAAGGTCCAGGTCAGACAGAATCTGGGCCGTGGACCCAGGACGCCATTCTGCAGAAGGGCATGGCTCAATTTCTGGAACACAGGGGCCACACTCCACCCATTCCCAGGCAGAGCCAGGCACACGGGCCTCAGGAACAGGTGGGACTCACCAAGAACCACACTGTCTGGCTTGGGCCAGCAGGAGCAGGGCTGAGTACGGTACACCTGGTCAATGATCTTCTCTTTGACCTGAGAGATGGTGTCGCAGTTGAGGACCTTCACTGGAATGGCATCGATCCCTTCATCCTGAACAATCACGCTCACCGTCTGCGGAGGGGGGGGGGGACACAGTATGGGAAGGACCGGCTGAGGGAGAACCCTTGTGACCATACCTCTGCATCACAGACCCTTCCCAGGGCAACTTGGCTTTGCTCTTCGCAGTTTAGATGTGGAGTCCAAGTTCCTGGCTCGGCCGTGCCCTCCGCAGCCTCCGGCTCTGGGGACTTACCAGAGGTGCATACTCCACATCATCCCCGAGCAGGCCCGTGTCATTGAGGGTGTACTTGGCCTTCTTCTGCACAGCATCCACGGGCCCCTTCTCCACCTGGTGTTTGATGGCCTTGAAGAGCTTGTAGAGGGGCTCACCTGCACTGTCCTGGAGCAAGGGGGCTGGGTGAGTGGGAGGCGCGGGACCCACAAGCACAGCGGGGCTAGACCTCCTTCAAGGCACTTAGGCAAGTGTCGGGAGGGATGGCACCAATCCACCCACCCCTGGCTCTTGGGTCGGAGCTCACCTTAAGGTACTGGTACAGACAGATGGACATCCAGTTGGACAGCATCCTCTCCACCACTGTCTCAGACCTGAGGGTAAACAGATGCCTCACTTTCCAAGGCCCAACTGGCTCCAAGAGCCCACCACAATGCATGCGTGAGTAGAGGCCGTTATGGCCCCTGGGGTGGGTGTACCACAAACCTTCGCAGCATTAGCTTGGGGTTCTTGGCCACCACATACTGCTCCATGAGCTCCAGGAAGAGCGTGCGCATGATGTCGGTGTAGTATTCCAGCTTCCCGTGCAGGGCCACAGTCAGCAGTGATGCAAAGTAGACCTTGGCCCGGGCCGAGAACTCACGTTGATTCTCCAAGGTGTGGATGAACTGCGGGGCAGCCGGGAAGGGCGTACCTGAGCACCTGAGCACCTGGGCTGCAGGCCTGCCCCACCCCTGACCTTACCCCTACCCCACCAGCTCCCCCTCCCCCTATCCCCTCAACCCCCCACAACCCGCCCCTGCTCACATTGATGAGGAAGGACTTGCTATTAAGCAGGTTGGAGAACTGGTAGAGGGCTTGCTCCACAGTGGGCCGCCGTGACTCGGGGATGTCCAGTTTGCCAGTGATCATGACATCCTTGTCACCATCCTTGGACGGCAAGAAGAAGACGCGGTCAGTGTAGGTCTTGTAGTCCAGCGTGGGGATGCCAGCCTCGTGCACGTCATTCGTCTGGTCCTCCATCTCGATCATCAGATCTGAGAAGGGGATGCAAGCCAGGGTGAGGTGTGCCCTGGTCACCTACTCCTGCTGCGCTGGATTAACCGGGCTCTCCTGCAGTTTCTGGCACCAAGGGGTGGAGATCCAGGGATGCTCATAAGGGAAGCCTGTGGCTCTACCTGCCTAGGGGCAGTCCCTACCTGTGAATTCCTTCTTGCAGCGGTCACGCACGCTCTCTTCCAAGCCCTCTAGCTGGGATTTGATCTTCTCGTACTCACGCTCAGCCTGCTGGCTCTTCCTCCTGTCGGGCATAGAACGGTTCTCTGGTATCAGTCAGCTGTCAGGGTCAGAAGTGCTGATTTGAGAGGGGTGAGGGGATCGTGACCGGAGGCGGGACTCACCAGTAGCAGTAGATGGATACTACGATGATAAACACCATGGGCACCATGACCAGAGGCAGGATAAGACTGAGTGGCACGTCACTCGCACGCGTGTCGTACTCCACCCGGCCTAGCACCCACTCTCGGGAGCCAAACTTCACCTGTGTGGAAGCTAGGGCTCAGCACAGGCAGGTGTGGGTGGCGGTGGCTTCTCCTGAGGCTCCCCAACCCCTCCACAGCCCTCCCGCTCTCACGCACAATGAACTCGGGTAGGTTGTGTGCCGTGTCTCGCTTCTGCCGCCGCTTGGGTGGAGGCTGCACCTCCGGGGGTTCGCAGTACAGGTCGGTCTCGGTCAGCGTCTTCATAATGCAGCGCTCAGCACCCACAAATGCCTCAGCCTCCTCCAGTGTCATGGCCTTGTTCAGATTGGTTCCCTGGACGGGGACAGGTGGCAGAGGTCAGAATGATCAGCGTGAGTCCCTCCCCCGTACCAGGTCCCCACGCCATAGAGATCTTCTTACCCGGGCATGGATGAGTTTGTTGACCTGCTTCTTGACACCACCGGTGAAATTCTCAAAGGTGGGGTCTGCCACATACTCGAAGGCACCAGCTTCGGTCCTGAGCAGGGCACGATGGCCGTCCATCTGTATCAGTGCAGTGAGGTTGTAAGCCTCGGGTTCTTCAGGGACAGCAGGAGACAGGAAGACGACCTTGGTGTCATTGTAGAACACGTACTCGGTGCCCATGACCTGTGGAACAGGTTCACAAACTTCAGGTCGTTCGATGAAGATCTTGCTCCTCCCTCCTGCTCCCCAGCTGTTCCTATTTGCACTGAGCCCTCAGCCCCAGGCAGGACTGACCGTCACAGGCTCTAGGGATCCTGCCTCCCGCCGCCGCCGCCTCCAGGACCGCAAGGGCTCAGCGATGACAACCATGGCAAACTTCTGGATGAGGCTGAAGCCCTGGCCAGTAACGTTGATGCTCCGGCCACCACTGTGGGGGTGGAGGGGAGTTGGGGAGGAGCATGCTTCAGTGAGCTCAGCTCAGCCAGCTTCCGGCTTCCACTCTACTAGTTATACCCCAGGCAGGAAGTGGCAGGGTGGTCATGTGCATCAGAGGGAGAAGCGAGTGGGGTAAGTGGCCCTGCTCTGACTCCCACCCCCCACCCCACATCTCAGTTCTGAGGAGGAAGCCCATCAGGGTGCAGTGGGGTTTTCCAGAAGATTTCTTCTCCTGCCCTGCCCAGCCCAGTTCTGCCACATTCCTCAGGTCAGCAGGCGAGGGGAGGGAAGGGAGGGCACTAGCCAGGAAGTGGGGAGGACACACCTGACAAAGCTTTTCAGTGGCTCAAAGGCTCGTAACACCGGGTTCTCACAGTAGGTGAAGGAGATGCCCGGGCTGGGCACTCGGGAGCCTCCGTAGGAGATTTCGAGCGTCACCTGGCCTGGCGCCAACTGTGGACCTGTGATACATTGTAGCTGTGCTCCAAACTTCGTCCTAGGGTGGGAGGTGCCTGTCAGTCCATCAGGCCAGTTCCACTGCCCCATCCAAGGCAGACGCAGGCCTTCCCACCCTCTCCCCGGAGCCAGGTAGGCTCAGCAGTCATGGGCAACACATACACTTCACAAAGGACGTCATTGAGTGTCACCCGCACATCCTCCTTGGAGCCTGTGTCCAGGTGAGTGCCATTGATAGTCAATGTGGTACCACCTGCCTGTGGCCCTTGTCGTGGCTCCACACTGAGAGGCTGGGGTTGCTGAGAGCAACACACACACACATAGTTAGGGCCAAGGACTCAGGGGTCACCAGAGAGTGATTATTGTTAGAAGCCAACTTGCTGGGGTCAGCAGCAGAGGCTGGACACACATCTCGGTCAAGCACTTACTTGATAAGTGAACTGGACATGTGGTGGTGAGTGGCCGAGTTTCCCATTAACATCCACCTCAATGCCTTTGGTGAAGGGTGTCTCCGCAGCCTCAATTGCACACACAATCCTGGTGATAGACATGCAGAATCCCTTCAGCTCTTTACCACTGTTACATCTGCCCAGCTGCTGGGAGCCCAGGTTGATGGGAGTTCACTCACCGGGTAGATACGGAGTACCCTTTTGGTTCAAAGGCACAGTTCCGGCCAGCCACAGTGATCTTCTTGACATCATCTGCTTTCACGCCCAAATTGGACCCATGGATAGTGACGAGGATGCCCCCACCCAACGGGCCTGTTTCGGGCTGGATCTGAAATCGGCAGAGCCGGGTGCGTGAACAACTTGGGAGAATCAACATTTAGGGGGATGGGGGGGGGACAGGGCAAATGGTGACAAAACTCACCCTGGTGATGACTGGTGGTGGGCACTCGGAAGTGACGTTGCTGCATAGAGCTTCATACACGCACCTGTTCTGCCCACTGCACCACACACACCTGTAGGCAGGATCGGCAGCCAGACACAGGCTACAGTCACTGCGGCCAAAGGAGCAGTTGTAGAGAGTCACTGTGGAGAAGGAGGTATAGTTAGCCTTTGTTCTGTTCCCTCCCCCAGCCCCCCCCCCCAAATCCCACCTACCTTGTAGCTTGCTGTCAATGTTCTTGCCAAAGGACTTAACATACAGGTGAAGAGGCAGCGTCTCATTAGCATCATGGGATAGCTGCATGGGACACAGGGGCAAACTGTACTTCTTGTTCCTCTGATACCAAAATCTTTGGGAATCTCTCTATTGCCCAAAGTCAGTGAAGGCTGCCAGGTAGGCAGGAACACACACCATGAGACCATGAGTATGTTCAGGGACATAGGCAGAGCTGCTTGGAGACCACAAGGCACAGGGCAAGAGGGATAAGACCCTAGCTAGGCTCCAGTCCGAGGGGTGATACCCACTCACCCTCCAGCCCTTGAGACAAACAGCAGTACCTTTGGAGTCCTAAAAGAGAAGGTGCCTGACTCATGCATCGTCACGGTCTCTTCAAACTTCAGCAGCTCACTGCCCACATACAGCGAAGAAACCTGTGGAGAGTGAGGCCAGTTAGCATTCTCTACACAAGCTGGCTAACTAACTGTTCTGCCCTCTGGGGCACAGAATCTGTGTCTCCAGAAGCTCCTGAGTACCCCACCACCCAGTCTGTCCCATGCTCAGGTGCCTCTGAAGACCCTTTGCCTCCCTCTGTAGCAACAAGCCCGGCAATTTGGTTTCTTTAAACCACACAGAAATATTATAAGAATGTTCTTCTTTTGTTTTAGTCCCAGACGTGGGGCTGCTTTGGACCGTCCACGGAAGCTGGCTATGATTTGCCTCGTGCTCTAGTAGAGGCACAGTTTGCCAGCTACAGAGTATTTTCTGCGATTGTGTAACGTTTGGAATTCTGGGAACTTTCTGGAGAGTATATAAATGCCAGAGCCCTGAGAGGTGGGGGTGTGTGGTTTGTTAGTAATCATGCTCAAAGAAGAAACAAATGGGAAGAAATTAGATTGAGGGATCTATTTTTCTGTCTCTCTCCTCTCTGCTTCTTTCTCTCCTGTGTAGTGATAAGGGATGAAGGGATAAAGGATGGGAAAAAGAAGCCGCCAAGCAGCCTCAAGCAAGCCCCAACCCACCTACCAGCTAGACTTCACCCCAGGCCTTCTCTACCTTTACAGTCTCCAAGTTCTTGCCCTGGAAGGTCACTTCTGTCTCATGGTTCATGGGGATGACCAAAGGGTTAGGGTCCAGGAACTGGGGGCAGTTGTCCTCCTGGGCGAGAGCAAAGCTGGTGAGGTGAAATACTTCTCCTCACGATCCATCGTCCTAACCACAGTTCTACATCTGAGTGGCTGGCTCACCATGTGGGCACGTATGATTCCCTCCTCTGGGTTGGGGGAAGCCTCCCGACACTCGTAGTACTGCAGGTCCCATTGGCAAGTCCAGCGGTTGCTAGCACAAGAGATGCACCTAGCAGGAGGGTCAATCAGGATGTGAGGGGCCTGGAAGTATGAGAGGAACCCAGGGGTGGGGTGGGGACCTCAAAAGGTAGCCAGGACTCACGGCAGGTTCTCCACCAGGCTCATAGCCTCTCGGCAGTCATAGAAGGGGTACTGGTGGGAGGTGAGGAAGACACTGCCACTTTTTAAGAGGAGTTGGATGCTCACGTCAACATGGTCTGCAGAATACAGGTGGGAACAGGGTCAGGGGCAGCTAGAGCAGAAGGGTGGAACTGGGCCTCGCCCAGTGCCCAGCAGAGAGGAAATCTATTCTGGGGCCACAGGATACAATATGGACACCCCAGCCTTAGGCTCAGCTGGTCTGCTGCATACTCAGCTGGCCTGCTGCTGCTTGTCAAATCTGGGCTTTGGTGTCAGCTCCCAGGGCTGGGCTCATCTTTCTCCCCTGGGTTTGGCTGCTTTCGCACCCTCTCTCTGTTCCTGCAAGTGCTGAGGGCAGTGGAGGCTCCTCTGAGTCTGGATGGGAAGGCCTCCCTGGTTCCTGCTCACATCACATCATGGCCTCACGGCCTTGTTACCCCCAACACTCAAGAGACAGACAGACATAGCACCTGTCTTAGCCCAGATTGAGGCCTTCAGCCTCAGGAGACAGCTCCAGCTGCCTCAGGCTGGACACAGCGGTGAGGAGGGATGTCTGTGCAAATAACTTGGCAGGGGAATCCGAATCTGGGCCTCCTCAGAACAGAGCACTCAGCCTTCACTCAGTCTAAGACTGAGGTACTCTCAAAGCTGGGATTTTTTTTTTCTTCCCCAACAATAGCAGCCTGCACCCAGGATTGACTCACGAATGGTGCTCAGTGATCTAAAAACGTGAGAGTAGAGCATAGGAAAAGCTGTGTGCAGAGGCTGAAGGGTGAGGGCTCACCTTGGCCTGGTGGTGTGCTAGGGATGCTGCTTGGGGAGTTACAGAGGACGGTATCATTCTCTATCCGGGCAGAGTGGGGCGGAGAGTCACCAAAGAGGCACAGTAACTCATCGTCCTCCTTCAAGGTGGGTAGGGGGCTGACAGACAGGCGTACCTGCAGGAGGAGAAGAACTCAAACTATGATCCCTGATCCCAGTATCACGCTGCTCCGTCTTGGTGGGGGAAGGAGGTGGGAGCAGGGCTAAGTTTCTAGAAGAGGACCTCCAACCCTGCTCTCAGCATGTGCAGGCTGATGACCCCGAGAATCCTTAGAACCTGACTCTGCTTTGGCAACCCGTGGTTTCCTTGCTTGTCTAAGCACCCAGCCAGCAGCTGTGTAAGGAGAGCTCCACGGCCCCCCACAGCCCTCACTACATGCCTGCCACCTGTCACACACACCTCTCCTTTGGCCCGTCGGCTCATGTTCTGTGGAAAGGCATCAGTGATGGCCACACAGGACTTCTCCCGGCTCCACAGCCAGTGTCCGGTTTCCTCAGCCCGTGAGCACTCGGACTTCCTGGTACATCTGCAGGGACAGACAGTATCTCAGCTTCCGTACTCCTTGGACCCTGGGCCATTGGAGCAAGGACAAACTGCTCACCGTCCCTCGATGACACACCAGCCACAGTAGGGATCTTGGGAGTCACGACACTGAGCGCAGGTCACATAGCTCAGGCATTCTTGCACTGGGAGCCGGAACACCTAAGAGGTAAGACAGCAGGGCCGTGGGGGGACAGGACTTATTGCGTAGGCCGCCACCTTACATGCTAGACTCCTTGAGGACAAGTGGCTGGGACTCTCCTGGGCCAGCTTGGTGGTGGAGAGTCATATCCACCTCCAAACTTAGGGCAGGATCAGAAAAGGAAACCTTGTTGAGAGAAGGAAGATTAGGGATGTAGCTCAGTGATGAGGCTCTTGCCTGGCAGGCAGGCATCCTAGTTCTAATTCCTAATGCCAAAGATAAAACCCTTGCTTGGGAAGATAGCAATGGTGCTATGAAGACTCAGAGACAGGAGCCCAGACTCTGGCCAACCATCCAAAGCCAGGCCCTACATCCCCCCTAGGCCTGTTGCACAATGGCCTCTTGGGGCCGTCTTTAGGCTGACCTTGTCCTGGGTCATAGCATACAGACTGGACAGGTTTCCAGACAGTGCCAGGTCCTGCTTGATTTTCTTATTGATGTCTACCGGGATAGAGCCGTACTCTGCAGAAGTGCCGTCTGGAGCAAGGTACACCTGCAGACACCAAGACAGTCCATGAGAACAGAGCATCATGGCTCATAGGCCCCTCCTGGAGCCTCTCTGCCTAGGCCAGTACCTTGAGGATCCGGCCATCTGAGGTACCCAGGAAGGCGACAGTATGATCATTCTCGGTAGTTACTGTCACTGCTGTCAAATTCAGGCCCCCACGGTGCAGCAGGGCTGTGGTGACGAGTCCATCACGACTGCCCAGTGGATAAGGCAGGTGCTCCGAGCCACATGGGAAGCTCTCGCTGGCACCCTGTGGATCACAGCATCAGGACGGGTCCCTGTCTCCTAGGCTTTTCCTTACTAGGGCTCCAAGCTAGAGGAGTCAGACCTATCCTCCACAACACGAAACTACTGACACCCGAGGGGGAAACATACACCTATGACTATGAACAGGCAAGACACGTACTATCAGATGACCACCACACTGGATGTCTCCATGAAAGGGCTTGTAGAAGATAGCACGGCCCGCCTCTCGAGCACCTGTGTAGCAGGCATTACGATTGGCTTCCATCTTCTCACGGACTTTATCTAGTGGGAACACACAGAGGCCTGCACCAGGTCCCCCAGTGCTCCGGCCATCTCTGCTGAAGACGGCATAGAGTGCCCTGCCAGCACCCGATGTGGCTACAGAAGCAGCTAGGCAGGTACCAAAGGCAGAGCTTTGGGGGTCACTGGGATCCAGACATTGCAGGTCCATCTCTACATAGGAATAGTAGGAGGGGTCGTCTTTGCACATGCGCGCCAGCAGTGTGCGGTTCTTAGCAGGATGCTTGTCTTGCTGGTTAAAGACGAAGAAGATGTAACGGTCATCTTCAAAGGCTGCGACAAACTGCTGAGTATTCGTGGACAGGTAGCCAGCCTTGAAGGTGGTGTGGTCTGAATAGGCCTCAAAGGCCTCCCGGCCCTCAGCCCTGTCCAGCAGGCGGGTGCTCACGATGATGCCGTTGTCATGCGGCCCGTTGCCTTTGCCCACAAACAGCACACGCTCACCATCAGGGCGCGTGGAGGTCACCAGCCCCACTGTGGCCACTCTCTCATCATTGCTGGCCACAAAGGACTTCTCGCCGCTGCCGTCCTCGTAGAAGAGGCGCACCGAGATGTTGCTCATGGCGCGCAGAGCACAGATGCCCTTGAAGAGGCTGCCGCACTCCACCAGGCGTTTCCCAGGTGGGTCCAGCAGCAGCAGCTGATTGACATTGTCAGTGAGCACCGCTTCGTGGCACTGGCTAGGCTCGATGGGTGGTGTGCACTTCTTGTTATCCATGAAGGGGCCTGTGACCACATGCTGCTGGACTTGCAGGTCAGCGCTCAGCTGGTAGAGCGCATTCACTGCCCCAACATACACCACACCTGAGGCCTCATCCACAACCAGATGGTTCAGCTCTGTCTCACTGCGGAAACTCTCCGGCTTTCGGGACCTTAGGCTCAACCCTAGGCCCGTGAGACCTAGAAAAGTCAAGGCCCAGAGTGGTAGAGCCATCGCTCCCAGGACTCTGTGGGGAGAGATAGTAAGGGTCAGATAAGCTGAGGCTTCTCTTCATCCAGGCCCTGCCCTGAATGTCCAGAATACAGGCCAGAGAGGGACACAGTCCCCTCAGGGAGCACCCAAGGTCTCAATAGCTCTAGGAAGACTCCCGGCTATTCATACATAGTCCTCTCCAGAAGCTACAGGTGCTCTCGGGGTGCAAACCGCAGACTTGTGGGCAGGTAGATCTGTATGGCTTGAAGCCAGGGCTGCAAATGACATTGACCCATGCACATGACCCAGGGAAGCACCGTCTATTTAGGTCCACCTCCAGAG
>JADRCD010224120.1:0-20481 GCA_019843815.1 Montemys delectorum | reverse complement strand
TAAGCGTAAGCAGTAGTAGATGTTTGAAAGTCACAGTAATTTGTGTCCTCACATTAGAACAAGGGGGAAGTGACTGCATTGTGTGATCAAAAATGTGTTAACTGTGTGGTGTAAACATCCTTTTTGCCCTGCCTTTCTGTGACTTTAGCATGGCACCTCTGCTGGGGCTCTAGATGGTACCAGTGCTCTTCCTCCCACCTGCAGGTCTGTGTTCAGCCCCTCAGCAATTGTGTAGGCATGGCAACCCAGCAATAGCCAGCGTGAGAGGCAGACAAATGCTCAGACCTTGATGTGATGGCAGCTTGACTTTCAGAACAGAATTGGAGGCAAATTTAAATGTCACATAGGTGTTTCTCATTGATTTGACTTTATAGAACCTGACTGATTTCAGCCACGCAAAGGCCAATAAGAAAAGGTCAGAATTGCTTTCACCTTTGAAAGAAATCATTTTCAGATTCACCCTGCTTTCTCCCTCTGGGACCTTTGCTGGCAGAATGGAACTCAGAAGCATGCCCTTAAACATGCTGCTAGTTACATCTGTTTGATCCAAGAGGGATGTTATCAAGGAAACCACTAGGCAACTGGGCAGGGTGGGGGTCTCATTATTAGCTTTGAGTGCCTTACCATGAGCTCCTGTGCAAATATCTCTGACTTCCCTGGGCCGGTCTAGGTCCCGCCAGAGCTGCCCTCAGTGCCCCCAGTTGACACTGTGCATTGCATCCAGAAAAGGAAAGCAGGGGCTTGGTTGTTTTTCCTTCAGTGACCAGTCTGGGCTCCCAGAGCCAGGAGGCTGTGTGTGCTCTGTCCATTAACTTCTTTCTTCTCTGAACAATGGAAGTCAAGGGAAGAGAACAGTGTGAGAAAACCATTCCCTGTAGAGTCCATGCAGCAGATGTGCCTACTGTGGAAGCCCGACTTACATGAACTTTCTGGAAAGACCCATGGCTCTCATTAGAGCCCTGGTGACTCGTGCCTCCCCCCCCCCCCCCCTTCACAATTCTGACAGCCTGTGCTGCCTGGGGAAAGGACTGGCCTTGACAGGAGCTCTGGTCTGGTTTACCATATATGTCCTCAGCTTGTCTCTCTCTCTCTCTCACTGTCCTTTCTTGATTCTCAAACCTCTTTCCTTTGGCAGGATCGCTGCAGAGCAGAGCAGTAGATTGGCAAAATATAGGACACTACGGTAAAGATGAGGGGCGACTCGTCCCAGAGGCAGGCTCCCTCTCCCACCTTGCCCACTTCATGCATGCTAGTTACTGTCCTGTTTCTACCCACTCGTTCCTTCCCACCACTCCCTCTTCTAGGGTGAATTCAGAGGCTGTTTTACACTTGTTAAATGAGTTGTGGCTAGACCAGGGCAGCCTTCCCAGGGGATACTGCTCTATATACAGTAGCCCCCCTGTGTGAACAGGAGTTAAGGATAAGACAAGTCCAACTTGGACTTCTTGACAGGGCCCTCATCTACCCTGACTACTTGATTCACTAAGCGATGGTCCCATGGCAACTCCTGGCACACCTTGTCACCACTTCTAGGCCTTTCTGGAACATTTGGGTGAACCATGCAATTTGGTAAGATTTAGTTGTAAATGACTGATGACCACGGATCAAAGCCAACAGCAGAATCTTCGATGGAGCACAGGGTGTGACATATAGCAGCCTTCTTTCAAGGGCTCTTGATGGGGAGGCAGATTCAGTGAGGACTGGAGCAATGGCAGGGGTCCTGGGTGCTGCTTCCTGGATCTGCTCCTGCAGACGAGGAGCCCACGAGAGGCTCTGTGGAGTGGAATGTCGACATTCGTCTCCCTCCCTCCAACACTGCATGGACCATGCACCCAAAAATATCAACCTGTATGACGTAGTTGGCTGATCCCTGCCTTATACCACAAGTAGGAGAGAGAGATTTTAATTTTCACATCATGTCTCCTTTTATCCTTTGCCTTAGAAATAGCTTTCCCTGCCAAAGAAATGAAGCAAATCCCAGCACACCTAGTTTTTAATCCTCTGGAAATAGGAAAAGTCAACAAAAACATAGGATTTAGCACTTTCTCAATACAGTGTTAGCATAAGCTGGGTCACCTTGTCCTTAACTCAAAGAGAAAATGACTTTTTTCCCCCAGGTTTAAGTGAGGTTTAATGCTGGACATGGTAGCTTACACCTCTAATCCCAATATTTGGAAGGCAGAGGCATGAGGATCAGGAGATGAGTAACATCCTGGGCTATATATAGGAGACCCTGTGCCTAGATTAAATAAATAATGAATAAACAAGCAAAACTAAGCATGTAGTCATGCGACTCCCACCTAGTAAGATAGACTCTGCATTCCAGAAGGCTCCCTGAGCCCTGGTGTAGGCTGTCCCTCGCACACCCTTGTTCTTTTGGTTTGCCCTAAATTTCAGTTGCTCTGTCTGAGGTTTACCTTCAGAACTAGTTCTTTCTGAAAATGTTGAGTTCTTTTGTTCTTTAATCTGATCCCTCCTGCTATCCAAGTCTGGTCGTTGGAGCCTTTGGGACTTGTGGGGCCCGTGTGCAGGCTTACCCTGTGTGGCTCAGTGCTGCTGACTAAGGGCACAAATGGTTGGAGCCAGTATAAGGGAGTCTTTCAGTTGTTGGCCAAGGTCTGGGGTTTTGAGTTCTGCTGCCTCATTTCCTACCCTTGCTGTCCCTTCAGCCTGGCATTTGCAAACACTGGTAAAGAATTAAACGCACACATACCAGCCTGTAGGATCCAGCAGCATGCCTGCATGCCCTCCAGGACTGGTTTGAAGCCTGTCATTCTGTGAGGCTGGTGGGATCTTCCCAAATCTCCCCGTAGCCGCTGCCTGCTGAGGCAATGCTCTGTTAATGCCTGCTGTTTGTTTGCCACTCTTCCCTGTTGCACTCTACTTGGTTACATTTCCCTCTCCTGCTTCCACAGCTTTTCCCACAGGGAATGGTGAGAAGAAAATGGCTGAGAAATTCTCATTTGAGAAGTGCACTATCCCAGCACTCAAGAGGCTGAGCCAGGAGGATTACAAGTTTGGGATCAGCCTGAGCTACATAACAAAACCCTATCTGCAAAAAAAAAAAAAAAAGTACCCAAATCAACCAACCAGCCACCTAGCCTACACACCAAAAAAGAAAGGGGGCCATTTTGCATACTTTTCCTGTGTTAGAGTAGTTGCTAAGTCTGTACTGGCAAGAATGTAGGCAGCTGGCAGGGTTAAGCTCTGATTCTGAAGTCTTCCCTGTTGGGCCAGTACTGTGAGGGGTGTGCCTGGAATTACCTCATCCCTGTGTTTTCACAGGCTCCCTCCTCAGTCCTCAGGTTATTTCATGGTTTTCAGGTCATCATAGGCTTCAGCTATTGTTTTAAAATGAGACAGGGCATTTACAAGTGAACCGGTAGATACAGGGCTGTCCCCTTGCCAATAAGATCTTCCAGTGAGAAAATGACTTAGTCTCCCTGTTGTCCCACATAAGAACTATACTGCTTTTTTAAACCATCAGTAATTGTATGTCTGTCTTCGTTTTCTTCCAGAACAGCACATTAGTTTCAGAAGAAGTTTGACGACCCTGGAGGCTGAAGTGAACATTTAACAAGGAGTGGAGACAGTTCACAGTGTGAAAGGAAGAGTTGGGGGACAGAAGTGGAGACAGTTCACAGTGTGAAAGGAAGAGTGGGGACAGAACAAGAAAGGGGGAGATACCTGTTATATAAAAAGAGAAGTTGAGCTGCACTTACACATTTACTTGTTTCTCACTTTTTGCTTCACACAGCAGATATGTTTGGGCCCAGATTGTCTGTTCCTTTGTCGTGATGCCTGGCAAGATGCTGTGAATATGTCCAGGTTACCCAGATGTTGTATTTGAAAAGTTGAAATCTGTAATTCATCAGCTTTGGAATAAAGAGAATGGTGGACTCCCAGTGTTGATAGAGCCTTGCATGTGTAATGTGAGAACTCAACAGTCTTCGGCTGGGCCATCTCACCCCTTTCTTAACAGTACTGAAAGTGGCCTAGAAAAAGCCTGTGTCCTTTCTGCTCCAGTAGCAAGCACTTTGTAGGAGTCCTGCTTGTCTTTGAAGATTCTTCTATTCAAAAGACCTGCTCTAGGCTTTTGCCTAGAACATTTGGGCTTGGTGTGTAGAGAAGGGTGAAACTGTCAATAAATAAAGCTGGTTGCCTCGGTTCATTCCTTCTCTGATAATGCCCCAACACAGCAGGTGATTTAGAAACAGTACAATAGGTCATTTATAGGAAGATGATTTATAAGCAATAAAATAGATGGATAGATAATTTATAAAAAGAAGGTAGATTGGTTTGTAGATATAGAAGATAGAAAGATAGGTAGGTAGGTAGGTAGGTAGATAGATAGATAGATAGATAGATAGATAGATAGATAGATAGATAGGCAGGCGACCCAACAGTTCTCAGAACTAGAAGACACTGGCAGACTTGGTAAGTAGTGAGAGAGACTGCTCCTTCCAGATGATGTTGATGCCCTGTCAGTATTCCCAGTGACAAAAAGAGCTAGCTAATTCTCCTGGCCCTTGATTAAAGGTAATAAGCCATACACTTGAGTGAACCACCCACCTCTTAATGCAGTGCATTGGGGATCTTTCAACATGATTTTAGAAGGACTCTAATTCAAACTGTAGCACTGACTGACCACCTGAGCAAACACTTGTTATCCCACACTCCTACCCCAAGATGGGAGCCCCCACCCTTGAGTATACAGAGAGGCCCTGCCTTAGCAAGACACACGCACATGCACGTGCACGCAAACCCACACACAAATGTATCTGACTAGTTTGGCCCATTGTCTTTAATGCTATTGAAACACATACATTTTGTGGTGGCATTCATTTGTAATCCATGCAGGAAGCTGAAACAGGAGTTTTGAAACATAGGATCCAGACTAGACAGAGCTACATCTTAGAGTCTTTGTTAAATTTGAGGTATGAAGGTTGCTTTCCAGCCCAACTAGGTTCTGCTGTGGTAGGGAAATGAAGGTTTTGGTTGGGGAAGGGAGATTCTAGAGTTCTAGGATAGTTCTATCTAGAATTCTGCAGTTGTAGACCTCATCTCTCCCAAAGCTTGCAGACCAGTGCAGTGGCCTGTAAGCATTTTGTTTTATCCATGGTGGTTAACATTTCAACTAGATGGCAACATTTAAACATTGAGACATTTGGGATAGACAGGTGAGCCCAGTACCCATAGCTAAACACTGAGTATACTTATAATCTCAAACGCTGGAAAAACAGACAGGCAAGATCCTAGAGCCCGTGCCTAGTCAGTCAGTAGGCCCCAGGCTAGCCAGAGACCATCTCAAAAACAAGGTAGATGGTGCCTGAAGTTAACCCTGACCACAACTAACATTCGCAGATGCACAGATTATTTTCTGAGAGAATTTCTATTTTAAAAGCCTGGATTTTGAGGGGCCTTAGTTAAGAGCACATACAGCTCCTGCAGAGGACTCCCAGATTCCGTTTCCAGCACCCACATGGGGCAGCTCACCACCACCTTAACTTCAAGCGGACCAAGTGGGCTAGGCTGGCTGGCCAGCGAGACCCCACGTCTGCCTATCCTCCTCCCTCCCACTGAGATTGTAAAAGTCCCACCATATCTGGCGTTTTTTATGGGCACCGGGGTCCTCGTCCTTTCACATCCGGTAATGAATCCTCTCCCTTACCCCTAAGGATAATTGTTTGGTGAGGCAAGGACCTCACTATGTAGCACAAACTAACCTGGAACTCATGACCTGTTGGGATTGTAAGCAAGGACCACCAGGCACAGCCCTTGACTCTCTGGTTTCACTTGATGGTTTCACAGGTGTGGCCCCATCCTAAATCATGAGCACCTTCGTTGTGATTAGAGGCCCTGTAAATAGTTTGTTCCAGGTCGACCTGTGTCCTCACTTGATGTCCCAGTTCACAGTACTGAGGGGCCTGAAATCTTTACAGCAATACAAGAGCAACCACCACCCCATACTCGCTCCCTTCCCCCTCCCCCCGCCCCATACCACATACACACCCATCAGTCCAGGGCTTGCTCTCTCTTGGGGTGTGTGACCTGGTACCAGTCACTTGACATTGATGGGCACCCTGCCAGTAAGTGGGCTCTGGCCCCTCCAGCCGGCAGTTGTAGGAAGCAATAGGGGGGAGTCTCCCTGGGAGCTCCAACTTAATACAAACATGAAAGGGACAAGTCCCTCATTGATTGGAAAACATCTTTAGTGCAATAAAAGTAGCCCTCAGTCTTAAGTGGGGCCTCTCGGGAGCCTGGAGCTCTCGGCTCCTCTAGGGGGAGGGGTTAAGTCTTTTAAACTGGCTCTAGCGTCCCCTGCTAATGGAGATAAAGCCCGGGGTGGCCGCAAAGGTTTTGCCCCTCTGTAATTGCATTCACCTCAAAACCCACAAGTAGCCTTGGTTCTCAGCGGCCATTATTTCATCTGAAAAACTAATTGAAAGTGGAGAGAGCCCGGAGCTTTTGCTTTTGTTGGGACAGGGCAGGGAAAGAGATGAGCAGGTGGGGCCCGGAAGGGAGGTGGGGGGAGTCTCCCATTCAGCTCAGCTCCTCCTTTGTCCCAGACCTTGGCAGGTTCCCCGCCTCCTGCCTCTGCCTGCCCTTCTGGGCTAGCCTTCTCCTCTGGAGGAGCTTTTGTTTCTCATTGTTCACTTCGTCTCCTCCAGCCACGGACTGGCCTCCTGCAGTGCACTTCCCACGCTTTCCCATCGCTTGCCCAGGCTCTCGGGGGAGCAGGTGGGAGATAGGAGACCTGGCTGCAGACCGTGCAGGACCGAGGTCACGTGCTTCCCTTTCCTGCTGGCATTGAACTAGGCTGGCTGGGAAAACCAAGAGGTAGGAGTCCCATCCGACTTTAAATGCTGTGGTTATTTTTACACTTTTAATCAATCATCCCAGACATCCCGTCATCTGGGCTTCACAGTTGTCAATTTTTAAGGCTTACTTTACTCGGGTTTTGTTGTTGTTGTTTGTTTTTTGAGAAAGTGTCCTATGCAGCCCAAACTGACTTGGAATTTACTATGTAGCCGAGAACAGTCACCTTTTTTTCTTGCGGCGTCTCTCACTGGTACTAACAGACTAGACGAGTACTAATTGGCCAGTGAGCCTCAGGGATCCGGCTTTCTTGGCTTCCCCATCATTGACACTACAGGCACACACTCCCATGCCTGGCTTTTATGTGGGTGCTGCAGTCTAAGCTCGGCTTCATGCTTTCATGCACAACTGTTTTGCACCGTTATACTTCATCATGCTGCTTGGGAGAGCTAACCATATAAACCATGTTAAAAAAGTAAATCAGCCGCGGTGGTGGCGCACGCCTTTAATCCCAGCACTTGGGAGGCAGAGGCAGGTGGATTTCTGAGTTCAAGGCCAGCCTGGTCTACAGAGTGACTTCCAGGACAGCCAAGGCTACACAGAGAAACCCTGTCTCGAAAAAAAAGGCAAAAAAAAACAAACAAACAAAAATGGGCTGGAGAGATGGCTCAGTGATTAAGAGCACCGACTGCTCTTCTGAAGGTCATGAGTTCAAATCCCAGCAACCACATGATGGCTCACAACCATCCATAATGAGATTTGATACCCTCTTCTGGAGTGTCTGAAGACAGTTACAGTGTACTTAAATAAAATAAATAAATAAATATTTTAAAAAATAAGTCAGATTGACAATAAAGGAAGCTAAACTGCAGATGAGATTTTATTGTATTTACGAAGGAAGGCAAAGGTCAGAACTGAAGTAGGAGTAACAGGGTACAGTTGTATTTGGGGGTCGGGGAGCTCAAGCCTCTGCTGAAGTCTTCATTCTTGGGAATCCCTGCTGCAGAAAGAAAGAGACACTCAATCCAGATGCCAGGACTCACCAGCAGTCACCAAGATGACTGGGGTTCCAGGCAGGGGCAGGACTTTTGGGTTCCCAGAGACAGGAGGCATCAGCTGGAAAGATGCTCCTGGCCGCAGCCATGTAAATCCCTGCTTACCCTCTGCCCTGCTAACTGGCTGCCACTGAGCCCTTGGGCTGGACCTTTCCCTTCTGACCCTTAGATAGGACCAGCTTCTTCCCATACATACATGTGCGACACCCTACAAACCTTCCTATTGCTCACAGGTTGAAGGACCAACCTCACAAGAACAAGTGGGACTCCATGAAAGCAGAAGCTACCCGTGATCTGAACATAGCTGATGCTCGGCCCAGGGCCTCACACACAGAATCTACAGGATGGCTGTTTCTGGGGTGAGAGAATGGCTAAACCAGGCCAGCTTCCTCTCAGGAAGGTTGGCAGAGGGGATGGGTACAAATTGTTCTCTTCTACTCCATGTATTTTATTTTGAGGCAGGGTCTCATATTATAGCTCAAGCTGACCTGGAACTTTTTATTTTTAAGATTTATTTATGTCTGTATTTTATGTATATGGGTGTTTTATCTGCGTGTATGTCTGCAAACCAGAAGAGACCATTCAATCCCATGGGACTGCACTTACAGATAGTTGTGAGCTACTATGTGGGTTCTGGGAATTGGAGAGCAGGTCCTCTCTCCAGTCCTGGCCTTGAACTATTAATCTTCCTGTCTTAACCTCCCAAATATGGGGTATCAGGGCCCTAGCCAGCAAGCTCTACCTCTCTCAGACCCCTTGTAATATTTGAAGGGAATCAGGATCTATCTTTCTTTGGGCTCCAGAGAGAGATTAATTACCTCCTCTCCTGGTGAAAGCCACTGGGTGGAATTCTTCTTAGAAGCAACATTCCCATGGTTCTAGCCTTTGAGCTCTTACAGGGAACAGAGTTCACCTGCTCCTTTTGTAGAGGAGGAAATCGTGGGCAGAGAGATCCAAAGCCAGCCCTGAGGCCAGCCTACATCCTGCCTTTAATATGGTTCAGTACACCCCCTGCCCCCCCCCCCCCAGGGCTGAAGCTGGTGAGCTCTCCAGCTCTGGGTGTCTCATTAGGTTGGAAAGAAGGTGAGGGAGTGCATGGGCAACTCTGCTGGACCTGAGTGGGCTTCATGGGCTGCTGTGGGACCAGTCTCAGTGGAAAGTGTGTGTGCTCAGTTTACAGTCAGTCTTTAGAACTAGGCCATATCGGAAGACATCCCAAGGTAGACAAAGACAGCCTGGACTTGCCAGTCTCCCTGACCCCTTTCCTCTTCGGTTAATAAAAGGGGAAACATTCTCATCTTCCCTGACTCCTGGTGGGGATTTGAGGACCAGGGAGATGGGGAGGGACCATTGTGTCCAACTCTGCTCTGATGACGGCGTGTGCCTGCCCTGTCAGCACCGGGCATGGGAAAGCTGCCTGTCTTGGGCATCATAGATAGGTGCATGGGTCTTTTTACAGGGGGTCTGAGGTGCGCCTGTTGTATTACACACAGCATTCCCCTAGGACGACTGCTAAGGGTCTGAGATCCATAGCAGATGCACTGATAGCATTTCAGACACATTCTGAGTCTGTACTGCAGTGGCCAGCACGCAGTCCCTTCGCACGGAATGTAAGCCTGTCCCTGAGGCTCACAGGGCAGAGGGCCTTGTCCCTTTGCTCGGAACTGTGAAAAAAATGAGATTCCTTGTTTTTCTTGGGATCCCAAAGGGAAGGGAGTCTCTAAAATCCCCAGAAAAATCTCTCTCTGGTGGCGCTGGTGGCCATGCCTTCCTTTAATCCCAGCACTTGGGAGAGGCAGGCAGGTGGATCTTTAAGTTCAAGGCCAGCCTGATCTACAAAGTGAGTTCTAGGATAGCCAAGGCTACCCAGAGAAGTCCTGCCTCAACCAAACTAAACCAAAAAAAAAAAAAAAAAGAAATCTCTCTCTGCCCCTCCAACCTCTGCCATCTCTCCCCACACGCCCCTGCTCACCTGTGCTCCTCCCCCCCCTACGCCCCCCCCCCCCCCGGGTCCCCCCCCCCCTCGCCTGAGCCCCTCCCCCCATTTGCGTTTCCGCAGCAGAGTTACCAGGATGCTCTCCAGGGTCATCTGCTTGTCCTCCGCCCACACGCTGTCTAATTGGCGGCTGAGCCTGCTTCTTTGTTCCTGCATCCTCTCCCTATGGGTTTGGAGAGGAGAAACAGTGAAGACTACCATTGGGTAGGATGTCCAGTCTGAGTAGATTCTTAAGCAACCTTCTTACATTCAGCAATATCTGGGGAATGGTGGGCATGGCCTTTAAACGTACAGCATGCATATCTGTACCACGGCAAAGCCCTCCCCACAGATTGCTAATCTTGTAGATGGCGTATCAAAACGAGTGATCAAATTTATTATTCACCAGTAACGGGACAACGTGTGTGGCTTTTGATACCCCCACTGACAAGGCTACAGCAGGTACTAATTATGAGGTTACTTATAATCAGTCTTAGGGCATCTGATGCCCTCTTTGGACCTTGGAGGGCACCTGGCATGCGTGTGGTACAAAGACACGCATTCGAGCCTAACAGTCTAACTGCAAATAAAATCAGTCTAACTATGGAGAGCAGATAGGATGATGACTGGAGTCTGTGAGCCTACGCTGGGACCTGGCTCGGGAGGGAAATAAGTGTAAGGAATCTGTTGGGACAACTGATGAGATTTAAATTTGCGTTGTGAGTGACAGTGTCACCGAGCACAGAAGGGGGTGGTGTTAGATGTTAGGAGATTGGTTAAAAAGGTCACGGTAGCTGCAATGCACTGGCGGGGAATCCCAGCATTCGGGAGGTGGAAGCAGGGGGCTCAGGAGAGACATCCTCAGATATATATCGAGGTCAAGGCCAGCCTGAGCTAGACTAGACCCTACCTCAAAAGAAATGAGAAATTTAAAAGTGGCTCAGTGAGCCAGGCACAGGCCTTTAATCTTAGCACTTGGGAGGCAGAGGTGTAAAAATTGAGCAAATAGGGACATCTCATAAAAATACCAAGGAGCAAGGAATGTCCATTAAGCCTAAAGACAGAGCTTCAGAAGAGTTTGCCAAGCAAACATCAGTCCCCAGGAGATGCCCTCATTGTGGGGAGTAATGACCAGTTCCAGGAAACGTCCCTGGAAGGGCGGATCCCCCCACCCCTCCTACGTGCAGTCTGTATCTCTCCCTCACCTGGGGCATAAAGGTCAATGAGAACAAAAGACAATGGGCTCCACCAATGAGGGATAACCAACTCATGCTGTAAACCTCTGTACTGAAAGGTAAAGGTATAAAAAGTGTGTCTGCTTTTGTTCCTGGTCGTCCCCTTTGCTCTGAATGCAGGACGAACGCAGTATACTGGCAATAATAAACCTCATGTAATTTACAGCCATCTCCCTCCTGTTTCTTCTGGAGTGGGGGACCCACGCCGGAATCTAACAGAGGCAGGCAGACTTCTGAGTTTGAGGCCAGCCTGGTCTACAGAGTGAGTTCCAGGACAGCCAGGGCTATACAGAGAAACCTTGTTTCAAACAAACAAACAACAACAACAACAAAGGCTCAGGGAAAATAAGACCGTCATTCCAGCCAATGTACACATGTGTGGGTGTGCCCATGTGTGCCGCTGACCTAGGGGAAATTGTCAAAATGATAGGAGCCGCTCACTCTGAAAATAGTACTGTAGCTTTAATGTTCGTGCTTATTTATTTTTATGTGTATAGATGTTTTAGCCTACATGTATGCCTGGTGCCTGTGGAGACCAGAAGTGGGCATCAGAGCCCCTGGGATGGAGTTTTAGACAGATGTCAGCTTCCATGTAGGTGCTGGGAATTGAACCCAGGTCCTCTGCCAAAGCAAGCACAAACTGCCTCCATCGCTACAACCTTCTTTGTACTTTTGAAGGTTTCTCAAAACAAAAACTACAAAGCCAGGTTGTTTAAATCTTGACTCAGCTACTCTTTGTGCATCCTCTAGAGAGGACACATGGGACTGTCCAATGGGGTAATGACAAGTGGTCTCAAAGATCTGAGAAGACACGGTGGCTGCCCTGGCACAGGCTTCCCGTGTCCACAGTGCAGTCCCCACGTATACACATGTCCCCAAGCCTAGTTTTTGTTTCTGGCCTGGGGTCCAGATCAAATAGGAACAATGACCATCAGCATGGTCACTGCTGGAACCAAGGACTAGGAGAGGCACACAGTAGGTCTAAGTGGAGGTTTGACCTGGGCTACTTTTCCTGTGCAAAAGCCGGAAAGGATACACGCCAGCGGTTCTCAGTCTATCGGTTCTTGACCCCTTTCAGATCTATCAGATCTCCTATATGTCAGATGTTCACATTACGATTCATAACAATAGCAAAAGTACAAGTGTCGAGTAGCAATCAGTTTTATGGTTAGGGATCGCCACAACCTGAGGCGCAACATTATAGGGTCTGAGCATTAGGAAGGTCAAGAACCACTGTGTCAGGGGAGAGACACAGCTTGGCCCCCACCTCCTGGGAACCAAGCCCTTTCCAACTAGGATGCAGAGGTGACAGGGAAGTGCCCCTAGACTGCCTGCTCACCCTTGCTGCCTGTTCATGATGTCCTGGATCACTTTTCGGGCATATATCTGGCTCAGGAGTTTCCTGTAGTTGCTGCTGAAGATGGCGTCTGCGTGTCGCCGCACCCTGTGCGAAGGGGTCAGAGGTCAGGATGGGGTTAGTTCGGGGGAAGGTGAGAGCTACATGACATCTCAGTAAGGTCCCCTTTGTTGTCCCATGTCCCCCTCACTCCCAGAGAGACTCAGATCCTGGCTGCGTAGCCTATGGGGCCCGATGCCTGGTCGCTGTCTGAGATGAGCAGTTTGCACTGGCACTGGAGGCTCAGTCTATGCAGGAGCCCTGTTGCTTACTTGAAGGGAGGTGTGGAAGGCAGTAAGCAGTGGGAGCCACTGGTGAGGGTGAGGATCACAAAGAACACCCAGAGTGGCATCCTTCCTTCACTCCTGGGTGGGACCTGCAGAAAGATCAGCAGGATACCATCAGATATAGCCACAGCGTCCCTGGGGTACCACTCCACGACAAGCCCCAGCCCTTATCCACTTGGATTCAAGTTCAGCATTGCCAGTCCTCAGCTCTGACTTCTCCACCAGGAGTGAAGCCACACTGGCCACCTCACGGGACTGAGCCGAAAATCAGTTAATACCATGAAACTGCCCCTCCTGCAAGTGTGAGAGAAGCAAGCTGCTTCAGAGAGAGAAGGAGAGAGAGGAGAGAGAGACAGAGGAGAGAGAGAGAGAGAGAGAGAGAGAGAGAGAGAGAGGAGAGAGAGAGAGAGAGAGAGAGAGAGAGAGAGAGAGAAAGAGAGAGAGAGAGAGAGAGAGAGAGAGAGAGACATACACACAGGAGGAGAGCGCACCTTCCCCTGGTCGTCTGACAGCAGGAGGCAGGGGCACGCCATATTCACAGATAAATCTGACTTCCAACCCTGGTTGTGATCTTAACTACCCACGTTCCAGTAACAGTGGCTTAACCTATCTGAGCCTCAGTTTCCCCAGATATAAAACAAAGGTAATAAGCATTACTATCAGGCGAGGTGCAGAGAAACACCGAGTGAACAGCCTGGCACATTAAGGAACTCTCTAGAAACTTCTACTGTAGCCTTAGCTCTTACTTCATTCAGAGAACAGATTCTCCGTGTTTCATCTTGTGTAAAGTTGGAACAAAGGGAGACCCTTCTTATTTCCAGAAGCTTACAGTTTGGAGGTGGGGTTTGAGACAGTGCCTCCAAATGTAGCTGAGGCTAGCCTGGAATTCACTGTGTTGCCCAGGCTGACCTCTAACACATAATCCTCCTGCCTCCGCCTTTTGAGAGCTGGAATTATCATAGGCATGCACCACCACATCTGGCCGAACTGTTAGTTCCCAGAGGATTAGCACTGAAAGAGAAGGGGGAGCATTGAGTGTGAGCATGAGTGTGCCAGAGTCCTCTCAGGCTTCGTAGTTACCCTGAGTTGGACCTGTTAACGCCATGTTCTGCACTTAGGGGAAGAGTGCCTTGGCTCAGGAAAATGTTCCCATCAGCCCTGGCCCACCCTGTTCTGGAGCCGCTGGCCATCGAGAAGCCAAGTCTGCTCTGCACCACTCTAGCTGGTCCCTGAGAGGCAGCACCCCTCCATTCCCATGATTCCTCTCTCTCCCTAATTCTGTAAGTAGGGCCAGCTCTAACTCAGTCCACCATGCTTGGCTAGGTTCACTGCTCTTCATCAAGTACTAGGCCCCTTGTGCAGATTCTGGCCTCCTCTGATCAGGGGTTCCTTGGGCCCCAGGAAGCATCCACGGAAGCTGTTCACTGTGGTCTCAGGCCCCTCTCTCCACACCGGGCCAGTCAGGTACATTTTCATCAGATTTAGGCCTTGTTTCTTGAGCCATGTATCTGCACTTTCTGTCTTCCTTGTACATCACACTCATTTTCCAGGCAGACTGGGCCTCTCCAGAAGTGAAACTTTCAAACACAAGAGCTCTAGGGAGCTCTTGGAACATAAGGAGGGTCCCTTGACACAGCCTCTGCACTTCCTGCTTTTCCACACACTCTGACTTCTCACCTCTTCATGTCTCATCTCTGCCTTCCCCCAACCCCCTGCCCTGCTCCCTAGACTTCAAAAGGAGATCCCATCCCCCACTCAAGTCCCCACCTCCATCCCATGGCCTATCCTGCTTACCCTCCTCACACCCATTTCAGAGAGGCAAGGTCACCCTCATTTCACAGCCAAGACCAGAGCCCAAAGAGGAGGCAGGGACATTTTCACATGGTCCTCCATCAAAATAGCTTCAGAGTGGATGCTTGAGAACAGCCCTACTTCCCAGGCCAGCATACTTCCTCTGCTCCTGCTCTCAGACACAATACTCTATTCACAGTCCACCCATTCACAGTTCTTCCTATTCATGGGGCCTTTAGGATTTGTCACCTGCATGTGGGAAAGGGCTCTGAAAAAAATGGAAAGCTCTTACTCTTTGTCATGGGGCCTCCCAGAAGTCAAAAGGGAAGCAAACAGGAACATATGCATCCTGGGCATCTCCTTCTGCACCCCCAGCAGTACCAAGCTGAGATACTAGAGAGCAGGCTTTGGGGGGAACAGTAATAATACCCCGTTTGAGTCCAGTAATAATACCCCGTTCCTTCATAATAAGGCTTGGTCACAGTCTGGCCAAATAGGAGACTCAACATTTGCCTTTTGCCCCAGGGATGGGTCCAAACTCTACAGCAGCCCCAGCTATGCAAACCTATTGCATGGAGTTGGCCAATCCCAGTGGGCACAGACTGGAGCAAGGAGAGTCACTCAGGCTACAGTAAGACAGGAACAGAGACTGTGAAATAGCTGTTGACTCTGTTCCGAGTGACAAAGTGACCCAAACCCAGCTGTCTCTGATGACTCTGAAGATACTCTAGATCCTGAAGCGCCGGCTTTGGGCAGAGCTAATACTGGGCTTAGACATAGATGAAGTCATGAGTGTTAGGAGGAAGGGGTGTCCATCCTCGTCAGGTGACACCAGTTGCCATCGTTCTGTCACTTGCCACACGTCTGTAGCAAACAACAGAGGTCAGGTCTCAAGGGTACTCGCTAGCGAGGGCTCTGTGAAAACCTCTGGGGAATTGTCTTCTTTTGTTGAATGTTCTTCTTTGTAACTGACCACCTCAAACACATTATATTCTAGCCCAATTCTGAAACCATTTGACCAACCAACAAACAAAAAACAAGCAAAGCCAGCAAACAAACAAAATTCTTCAAGTGCAAAGAAACCCAAGGCTGAATGTGTTTGTTATGCCAGAGGAGAAACTCAGGACTTTGCACACTCTGGCCAAATCTCTAGCTAGCACCTAACCGCAACCCCCCCACACACATACACATAAAATCTTAAGTTTTTAATGAGGAATCGAATGTCAAAGAAGGGTTTGAGGCAGTTTATGGTAGCAAACAATAATAATGATGATGATAATGATAAATGCTTCAGGTCTATTCAAGCAAGGAGCAGAGGTCACACATTGAGTAATAGAAGCCTGCAAGACACGATAATGGTGACAGAAAATAAGAGTGAGGAACAGGGCTGCAATTGAGGGAGAAAGCGAAATGTTATCAATTTCCAGGCAATTATACAGAGTTGGCTCTGGGTGATCGATGAGCCGAATTGATCTCTCCAGCAACTGGACTGCTTTCAGATAAATGCACAGCTGAGTCCTGTCATTGACAGGAAAAA
Source organism: Montemys delectorum (assembly GCA_019843815.1). Taxonomy (NCBI): domain Eukaryota; kingdom Metazoa; phylum Chordata; class Mammalia; order Rodentia; family Muridae; genus Montemys; species Montemys delectorum. The sequence goes on along the minus strand of JADRCD010224120.1, from coordinate 4,386 downwards.
CCCAGCCAGCTCACAGCTCAACCCAGAAGCTTGCCCCACACTCTGGAAGGAGCCCCCAAGTCCTCCCTTGACTCCACCAACTCCTGTAACACCTGTGCCTGCCACTTCTCCGTGTGTCCAAGTACCATGCCTTCATCATGGACCTTACATGGCACCAGTCACCAAAAGCCACCAGAGACACCCAAAGACACTAGACCTCTAGTGAGGGGACACTGCACTCTGAACGGGTACTACATGTCCTCGACAGCCTGTGGACACAGAGGCTGGCCATGGGCCATTTGACTTGGCTTCTGTGAGTTGTAGAGATATCAATTTTTCTTGCCCCCATCCATCCCTACCCCAGGACTGCCCCCCACCTCACCTCCGAGGTGACAGGTATCTCTCCGATTGAGGCGCTGCTCAGGTCCCACTGACCTCAGGCTGGGCATCTGCTCCAGCCACTGCCGTAACTCACATTTATACCTTCATTTCCCTAAGTGTTATCAGCGTCAGAGAGTCGATTGCGCACAAGTCAACCAAATGCGCCGTTTTTAGCATCACACGGACAAACTAATGGTTTCTGTGCCCCCACTAATTAAGACCCATACTGAACTTTTCTTTCGTCTTTGTGGGGGTGAACAGAATATAATGTTGAATGATTATTCTGAGAAAAATGGTGAGTGACACTAAGATTCTATTAATTATATTTGCAACAATGTCATGGCTTTGCTCACTCTCCCCAAACTATGCTTTTCCAAGTTCCTATAATTCTATTTTGTCCACATGTAACTTTATTTCACTATGGAGTAGACAATATTACCAATAAGTGGTTTTTCCCCCTTAGTGGGGAAAATTGCTCACCGTCTCCCTTGTCATCCAATTATCAGAATGTCCCCGTGCTTGATTTATACCAGCTGCTGCCGTCAACAGGCAGATTTTGACAGCCGAACCCCGGGAGCAACCTCTGAAATGTGTCAAGACAGCCCAACAGTGAAGCTGCCTCAGAGAAGTGTGAAGGGAGAGAGAGAAGAGAGGGAGACCTTGGGAGAACAGTGATGTTTCCAGATTTTCCTAGCCTGTAGCTGTGTTCTCAAGAACAGCTTAAAAGCATCTGAGGTAGAAGCGCTGGCTTCTCATGCGACCCTGTGGACCAGTAGAGAGCGAGAGATCCACACAGAGGCCGGAGGCCTGCCTCCTCTCCTTCTGTCCCTTACAACCTCTGTGACCCTTGCAAGCCCCCTCTACCCTTAAGGCCCCAGTTTCTCTGCCTGGGAATGACAGCTTTCAAACTTTTTAAAAGTTTCTTTTCTTTGGAAATCTATATCATTAGAGCTTAAAAAAACAGACTCTTGCCGGGCAGTGGTGGTGCACACCTTTAATCCCAGCACTTGGGAGGCAGAAGCAGGTGGATTTTTGAGTTTGAAGCCAGTCTGGTCTACAGAGTGAGTTCCAGGACAGCCAGGGCTATACAGAGAAACCCTGTCTCGAAAAACCAAAAAAAACAAAAAAACAAAAAAACAAACAAAAAAACAACCCCCCCCCAAAAAAAAAAACAAAAAACAAAACAAAACAAAAAGCAGACTCTTAAGTGGGCCTCACTGAGTATTGGAGTATGTGTATCTGAAGTGCCAACTTTTTAGGAGGCCAAGGCAAGAGAATCAATTGAGTCTAGGAGTTCTAGGCAAGCTTGGGCAATATAGCAAAGCTCCTGCTCAAAAGCAGGCAGAGTAGAGACGGCTCAGCCTGTAAAGGGCTTATGATTCAAGGAATGAGGTCCTTTTTCTTCCATTGTGTGACTATGACAGCTTGCTTATCCATTCACCTTGAGGAACCTTTAAGTTAATTCTGATTGGAGGCTATACATTAAGAATCACTCTACAGAGCTGGCCAGTGGTGGCTGTGGTCTACAGAGCGAGTTCCAGGACAGCCAGGGCTGCACATAGAAACCCTGTCTCAAAAAACCAAAAAAAAAAAAAATCACACTACAGAGCTGGGGCTTAGTGATCAAGAGCACAGGGGGTTGCTCTTTCAGAGGACACATATTTGATCTCACAGGGTGACTCATAGCCATCTCTGACTCCAGTCCCAGGGCATCCCAACACCCTCTTCTGGCCTCTGTGGGCACTGCATGTATGCACAGGGTGCTCAGACCTACTTGCCACAAAACATACCCCCCCACACACACAAAATTAAAAATAAATAAATAAATAAATAAATAAATAGAATTGTGTCTAAAAATTATGAATCTTTGCAAGATTTAGTGAGAATGGGCAAATTCATCAATCTTGGAGGGCTCTAGGAGTAGAGCTGTTGTTGTGCTGTAAGAGAATACTTTGAATATTTAAAAAGCTGCCAAGCATTAAAATGGCTCAGCAAGTGGAAATGCTTGCCGTACAAGAACCTGAATTCCATCCCTGGAGCCTGTGGTCCGAGGAGAGAACCAATTCCCAAAAGCTGTCCTTGGACCTCAATAGGGTCACTATGGCACGTGGCTGCTGGCATAACCACGCAAAATAATGGGTGTGCACACAAGTCACACAAGAAAGGAAGAGGAGGAAAGGGGAGAGGAGGAGGAGGACAGGAGAGCCTGACTGAACTGGAGCTTTCCTCCAGAACCAACTTGTACGTTTACACTCCCTCCGGGCTAGGGAGCACTCTCTGTCACTCCCTCCAGGGCGAGGGAGCACTCTCTGGCCAGTCCTTAAATGAGCACTTGTTCCCTTCTTACAAATTCTTATTAAAAACCTAATTAGCCCCCACCCCACCCCAACCCACATTGCTCTTCGCACTAGCTATCCTGAGAGCCAGGGTCTCATTTCCACCATTTAGGAATGTCTGGGCCTCTGTCCTCTGTGCTGGATTTGAATCTTGAGAAATAGGGGACCCAGCACCTCTCTTGCCTGGTGCCTTCAGAGGGTTGTGGGAAGCAAAAGCCTCAATTCCAAAAACACACAAAAGCGCTCAAGACTTTTGGGGGAAGGACCAGTCACTTTAAACTGGAAGCACTTCATCAACCAGGAAGCACTTCATCAACCGGGATAGGAAAGAAGCCTATAGCAAGCACCCCGGCTAGGGCGGGCCAGTGGATTCCTAAGAAACAGCGCTCTGCCTCACGAGGGAATCTGGATCAGGCACTGCATCTCGCTGCACCCCAGTTACTGCATTTGCAAGGCGGGGATCATGACACCTGCCTCCCCGGTGAGGAAGTGGAGGCAGATACAGTTTACAGCCAGCCCTGAGCTCAGGAAGCCAAGCTGCATGGTTAGGGAAGCTGGGAGCCATCTTATTAACGTGCTTTATTTGTTGACAAGCCCACTAAGATGGGGTGAGGAAGCCAGAAAGAGTCTTAAGAATAAGAATCCAGCCTCCACCTCCAATTCCCACCACCCTGCTCTGGCTGCCTCGCTCAGTGCTGGCTCCTTCCCAAGCTGTGTTTTTAACCCAACCTTAATTAGGGATTGTGTTGGTGTCTAGGATCCTGGGGCTTGAGCTGAAACAAAAAAAGAAAGCACCCCGGAGAAAGGCGGGTTCTAAAAGGCCCCCAGAGGCTGGGGCAGTGTGGCCAGGCTGAGAGGGAGACAGGCCGTACATTTGTGTTGCAAATTTCCAGTGTGAGAGCCAGCCATTCAAGGAGGCGGCTGCTGCAGGCTGGGCAGGCGATGGGGGGCAGGGGGAGTGTGGAGCCTGAGAACAAAGGGGGCCTATCTGTGAGCCTCAGACCCCACTTTGTGAAAGCTGCTTTCATGTCTTTCCTGAAGGATGGAAGCATTCCCAGGCCACTGTGCGGGAGATGGGGAGGCCCAGACCCTAGACTTCCCGATTCCCTTCACCCTCTTGCCCTTCTGGCTCTGTTTATGGAGTCCTCAGTAGCAAGTGTCACGTGGAGGTACATGTGTGTTATGTCAGAGCCAAGCCACCAGTGTTGGCTGCTGTGGCCTTTCTGGGTGGCCCCAAACAAGTCACTTGATTTCTCTGAGCCTTGGTTTCTTTTTCTATCAAGTGGCCTGGTTGGTCCTCTCTCATAGCTTGTGTGGTTCCTCCAGAAAGGCATGCTGACTGAGCAGTAACTCTGAAGCTCATCTTCTTCTTTTTTTTTTTTTTTAAGAAAAATCCAAGCTGGTCTCTAATCCCAGCATCTCCCATCCCAGTAGATGGAGTGAGAAGGACCACAAGGTCAGGGAGCGCCTGGGGCCTACAGGGAGAGTTCAAGAGCAGCCTAGGTAATTCTCAAAATGAAAGTTTACTGGTCTTTTTGTTATTTTGTCTTCCCCCTGTTAGCTTCACCGAGTGCCTGCACCTGTAAAGAGGCAGGACCACAGATCTGTTACCATGGCAATGCCCCCCCCATTCCCAAGAACCCCTAGGGCTACCCAATTTCACCTGGGCAGTACATACGTCATCACGCAG